>PVIU01016633.1:0-44372 GCA_004026605.1 Ondatra zibethicus | reverse complement strand
CAATGAGAGACAGCTAAGCCCTCCCTCTGGCTGGAAGGGCATCTACCTATATTTTGCTGTTTTCTATTCACTCAGTAGCTTTGAGAGTATCCTTCAAACTCAAGCCGGGCTTTTCTTTATCCTACAGGGCCTCCAGGTACAGGCCCTGAGATGATTTTAGCCCAACAGGCCTCTGTGTGTTTCTTTGGGATTGAATGGCTGTGGGACCGGCAGGACAGAAACGTCTTAACATCATCCCACTGCACTGCCAGGGTCACCAAGCCTAAGCACTGTGCTGATATTACAGCAGAGCAAACTGTAGGATCAAGTTCATGGTAGTGATACTGTCAGTGAATTATATAAACTCTCCTATTTTAAGAAAATTTTCTACAAAATCAAAATTAGCTTCTACCATTTATGACTAAAATTCTAGGCAGCTGTTAACCTATATCCATGAAAAATAAAACTCAAACCTTCCTTTGGTGGATTTAGATGGATAGCAACTGATTATCACTCCCTAGCTAAGACTGAATGTCAATGAACTCAATACTTAATAGATGAATATGCTCAGTATGTTTAATACCATATATGTGCAAAACTCTGTGAAAACTATTGTAGACAATATTTGCTAAATTCTCGCGTGTGTGTGTGTGTGTGTGTGTGTGTGTTTTGTGTTTTTGAGACAGGGTTTCTCTGTGTAGCTTTGGAGCCTGTCATGGAACTAGCTCTTATAGACCAGGCTGGCTTTGAACTTACAGAGATCCGCCTGCCTCTACCTCCCAAGTGCTGGGATTAAAGGCAGGCGCCACCACCGCCCGGTCTCTCTATGTGTTATAGAGCTGAGAGATGTGGAAAAAAATGAGCAAGCATAAATGACATCACCACTCCTACAAACTTGGCATCTATGGGGTCAAGCAGGAAATAATTGAGAAATCACACAGAGAAAAGCAAAATTGTCACCACGACGTGATAATAAGCGCAGAGAAGGCATTCCTGAGTGAGTGGTGTGTTACAATGAGACAAGTCCTTGACAAGAGCACTCTAGACTCCACAGAAATACAAGAAGGAAGGCAGACTGAATGCAGAGAGACCAGGTGGGAGGCCAGTTAGTAATTCAAGAGCGGCAGCTTGCATTAAGAAATAAAGCAGAGAGTCACGGGTTTAACGAGGTATACCTTGGGGACGCTTAGGAGGTAGGATCAAGAGGTTCAGGACTCAACCTGAAGGAATGTGATTTCTTACAAGTGACTTGCAGGCTTCTGACTTGAACTACTAGGACAGGGCACGGTGGCGCGAGCCTATAATCCCAGCACTCTGGATACAGAGGCAGGAGGACAGTTCCTGGATTCAAAGCTAGCCTGGGCTACATGGCAAAATCCAGGCCAGCCAGGGGTATATACTTAGACCTGTCTAAAAAAGTTGAATATTAAAAAAAAAGGAACACTGAAAGAAAATCAAGTTGTGGAACTATTGTTCGGCTTCATCGCTGGCATGGTAGATAAGCCTCCCTCAAAGCCTCAAGAGAGAGTGGCACTGTGTGATGTGACTGCAATCCAGAACAGACAAGTTGTTGAAGGCATGAATGAGTCTGTAATGGGTGGTGTTGATTATCAACTTTGCAGAATCTAGAACCACCTAAGGGCTGATGGGCACGCCTGCCAGGGTTTATCTTGACTTCATTCAGTAAGGTGGGAAAACCCACGTTAAATGTGGGTGGCGCCTGGATTGAGTGACAAGGGAGGAAGTGAGCTGAGCACACCTGTGTCTCTTTGCTTTCCAGCTGTGGATGCCTCGCACTCCTGCTGCTAGTGTCTCCTGCACGAAGGACTGTTCCCTCAAACCATGGGCCAAATAGACCTCTCCTGCCATGAAGGACTGGTCCCTCAAACCATGGGCCAAATAGACCTCTCCTGCCGTGAAGGACTGTTCCCTCAAACCTAAACTGGGAGTCGAATAGACCTCTCCTTCCTTAAGTTGACTTTGTCAAGTATTTTTTCACAACAATGATAAAAATAATTAGTATACCCAATAATGACAGCATATTATGAATCCAAGAAGGAATTAATCCATTGATTACATGAGAGCCCTCAGGATCCAATCACACCCTCCAACCATATCAGTTGGTAACTCAGCCCTGTTGTTGGTTGGTTTGGGGTTTGTTTGTTTGTTTTTTAACTCTTTGCTCTTTGGCTCTTTGGGGGGACCTTACCATCCAACTCCCAAATAAATCAAAAGGAGTCTTATTCTTACTTATGAAGACCTGGCCTTAGCTTGGCTTGTTTCTAGCTAGCTTTTCTTAATTTAAATTATTTCATGAACCTTTTGCCTCTGGGCTTTTATCTTTCTCTATTCTATACACCTTTCTTTACTTCTTACTTTATGGCTGGTTATGTATAGCTGGGTAGCTGGGTAGCTAGTCCCTTATGTTGTCCTCTTCTCCTTCTTTATTTGTTCCTTGATCTCTCTTCCCAGATTTCTCCTCCTATTTATTCTCTCTGCCTGCCAGCCCCACCTATCCTTTCTCTTGCTTACATATTGGCTATTCACCTCCTTATTAGGCAAATAAGGTGTTTTAGACGGGCACTACTATGAACACAGCTTCACAGAGTTAAATAAATGCAGCATTAAAGAATGCCATGCATCTTTATATCACTAAACAAATGCTCCACAGCATAAACAAATGTAACACATCTTCAACTAATATTCTACAACGAAGCCCCCAACACATGAGCCCTGAGAACAGCTCAAATGGAAGCTGGTATTCTGACTGCATGGTATGGGAGCCAGGATAAGTGAGCAGATAGACAAGAGCTATCGTGTTCCAGTAGCACTATTAGGGACACAAAGAGAAGGCCATCTTAAATAAAGAGAGAATCTCTAGAAGTCAATGACTTCTAGAGAAGTAGTAAGGACTGCAGGGTTTTGGAATAAAATGAAAATTGCCTAGGGCAGAAGAAAGCATAGGAAAAAAAGAAGGGGAAATAGGAGAAACTAGTTGTCAGGGGCAAAGAGCTTTAACCTCTAATTTCTCTTTCTTCTGGGTACTGGCATATTTACTCGAAGGTCTAGGAGACACTTTTCATTACAAGCCTTTAGATTTGGGACTTTTCTCAATATCCCTCTATTGTACAACATTGTCTGTCCTAAGTATAATTGCCAGCTATTGATTAAGTTTGATATGTAGTTAAGTTAGATTTATTTCTTAGCTTAGTATTACAATACACACACACATACACCCCACAATCAATTAAGACCCCCCTTACGCCATGTCAAACTTAAACTATAATAGTTAAGCCAAGAGTCATGAAATACAGGCACACCATCACCATGTGTGTAGTAATGAAGCTCTTGTGCTTCCACACTCACCAGCTGAGTCTGCTGCTCACCTTGCCTTGCAGCTGCCAAGGCAAACATTCTCTGGCGAGAATTATACAGTCATTGGTGTTTTCTGCAGGATCTTGGTTGGTATAAGAGCTTACTTCAAAAATTCCTATTCTGTTGACATTTGGCAAGATTTTTGTCAACAAAATTGCATCAACCAATACCTTGTGTAGTGTCCGGTACATAGCAAATATTCAATATTTGTGTTTTCTAAAATCTGAAGAAAACCAGATGAAGACAAACCATATCTAATCTGATAACTGTCGACAGAATAAAGGCTTTCATTCCAGGCGCACAGTAAGGACTATCTAGCTGTTAGCTATTGTATTGTGATTGTCTAGAGTCACCGTCACCGGCACTCCTCATTCATGTTCAGGAATCCAGAAAAGCCTTTCCTAGGCTTCGTCCCTCTATCCCTCTTTCTTAAGTCCTATCACAACTTTCAAAGAAATTTAAACTCTCTCATTTTCTCTTTTCTCTCCTCCTCCCTAGATACACATACTCACAAGCACACAGGGCATGAAACTATCATGCATTGCTGATGGGAGTGGGCACAATCTCACAAAGGAAAACTCAAAACTAATCAAATTACATGCATATAAGCTTTCCATTCTGACAGATCATGCTGGAGAGGTTACCCTAAAGTTCAGCACACACTCAAAAGACCTGCAATATGTCCAAAACAGCCAAAAGGAAGTGTCAACATGTGCATGGATAGGGAACTCACTAAGTATTGCCACAACATAGAATCAAATTTGATATACCAAAGAATTGTGTTAACATCTCCATGTTCTTATACGAGGTGACCCGCCAAATGTTTTGCTAAATTGAAAAACTAGGTATCAAAAGACGATGTACATAGAACCCTAAATTTTACGTAAAAGGGCAGAGTCAAGGATATACAGTTGATCTTTCCTACCAATAATTCGTCAGCCAAAGAGCAAAATATTTGAAAAAAGTTATGCTTGTACTGTGTATGTGAAAATGTTTTCTTATAATTATCCCCTAAATAATCTGGAAGAACAGCACAAGGTTTCATGTATAAGTGATCCAGAGTCTCATTGAAGTATATGGGATAAAACATATAGATTACATTATTTCATGAAATGTATAGAACATGACTTTTGATGTTTATAGTGGATCCTGGAACTATCTGGGCTCTGAGAGCCAGGTTCTCTTCAATTTGCCTACATTAAGAAATTTCCAGCAGATATGGTAGAAACTAAGAGGGGTGGTTGTCATGGGGGTAATGGAGAGGTAAGCAGGTGGAGAGGGGATGGCAAGGTTGAAGGAAACACCTTTTACCATGAAATTTCTAATTATCAGCTCAAAAGAGATGACATAGAGGAGGGAGTGAATAGATAGAGTTTAGATAGACAGAGAGATAGCAAATAGATAGGTGATAGATGGTAGGTAGGTAGGT
The DNA here is from genome assembly GCA_004026605.1 of Ondatra zibethicus. Taxonomy (NCBI): domain Eukaryota; kingdom Metazoa; phylum Chordata; class Mammalia; order Rodentia; family Cricetidae; genus Ondatra; species Ondatra zibethicus. The sequence continues at coordinate 39,589 of PVIU01016633.1, read as the reverse complement.
AGGTAGGTAGATAGATAGATAGATAGATAGATAGATAGATAGATAGATAGATAGATAGATAGAAGATACATATCAAGAAAGAAAAACCATAGCCTCTGATCATCTAAGGAGCTCATTCAGGGGTCCATGTTCTGTAGCTGTTGGTGATGTTCCTGAAAGTCAAACATCTCCTCTCCCTCCTTGGGGCTTCATCCCCTATCCCCTGGGCTTGGTGTTACCTTTAGGTGATCCAATTATGCTTTGAGAGTTGGGCCTCGGACTAGCCGGCCTAATGTAGTCTGTTGACTTATGGCCCTGTTCTTACATGAATGTATTCCTACTGGGGCACAAGATTATACATTAAGAAAAATTTCTTGGGTCATAATCACTAATATAAATCTTCATTTCTTTGCTTTAATCAGTTCAAACACAGGAATTTCATGTGATTTGCAAATAGCCTTATGTGATTTGATAGTAAGGGTCAGAGGACTTCTCAATCCACCTAAAATACATAAACACACTGCAACAAAATCCATTAAAAGTAGAAATAGCTAATCCTTTACATGGGGAGAATAAGTAATTCACCTCAAGGTTTCCCCCTCCCCCATAAATCAGCTTTGCTGTTATCAAATGCCATTGATGGCATTTGGAAACAAAGTAGATGAACTAAACTTAAGCAATCTTTGAAAGGGGACAGAAAGACTCTGGATGAAACATTTGCTTTACTTCCATGTCGATCTCAAAACAGATTACAATAGAAACGGGTCGGAGGGACCAGTGATGCCGTTCCATTTCTGAACTTAACTTTTCACCTCAGGCACAGTCTTCGTGGTGCTTTTGATTCGTACATTCCTGCAAGGCCACCTGCCAATCCTCAGGTGTGACCCAGGCACCTTCTCAAACTTGCCCTGCTCTATGGAGGGATCATAAGAAAAGAGGCTGCCATCTTGGCACCCTAAAGCTAAGGAGAACCTTCTGGGCAAGGAACAGAGAGCTCATTCTATATTCAATCTCTACCCTCAGGCTTTCCAGACTCAAGGCCAGGTGAAGAGCCGTTCCACACTCCTGGTGAGCAGACAGGACAGCTGTGGAAGAGGTTTAAAGATGGAAAGGTCCTACTCAAAGAACAAGGCTCAGCTCAGCTCAGCTACTTCAACAGAGATAGCCCTGGACAGCGAGCTTCTTTATCACTTAGTTTAAAAACATTTACATTGTGTTTGCTTTTGCCAACTGCTCTCCTAAGGGCATCAAAAATTAATTTTTATATCCTCACCACATATTTTGGAGATAAGTTTGAATACAACATCTTCACCTCTCTGATGAGGAGACCAAGGCAGAATGATGAAGAAACACGCCAAGCCTTTCTCAGCTATAGTGGAGGAAGTCTGTGGAGAATTCAGCTCATCACCAACTTCTCATGCTGCTACCTCCTTCCGTTCTGTTCTGGACTCAGCCAGGACTGTGTAGGAAGAGCCACAAGCCTACGGGTGAACCAAGATGCTTTCAAATCCTAACAACTTGCTAGATAAGAAGCACTGAGGTTTCTGATGGGCTTGCTTTGCTTAGCATGCAAACCTCAACCTTATCCAACTGAGAACCACAGTGAAAAAATAGTTAATAGTCTTCTTCAATGCCAATTAATAAAACCTATCAGGGGGAATGCGGCATCATTCTCAATACAACCACATTCTCCTTCCTCTGTTGAGACGAGCTCCCCAGAATCCTGACTCAGAGTGAGGATTTACACAATATGAGGAAGAAAAGGTGAGCTTTGTGTCAAGTAGGGGTCATTACACAAAGCAGAATGGCAACTTCAAACCTCAAGGGCTTTTGTTAAGACAACTACAAGTAAACATATAAAAACGGTCTTGCTCATTATTTACAAAAATTAACTCGAGTTGGGCCAAAGGCCTGTCTATGTGAGCTAAAACTGTAAAAACTTTAAGGGAAAATGTAGGTATATTAAGGTTTGGATATGAAACATTCCTTAAAGGATTCTTGGGTCAAAGACTTAGTTCTCAGATAGTAGAGTCAATTATTGAAAAAGTTGCTGGGCATAGTACACTTTTGATCCTATAACTCATGAAGTAGAGGCAAATGGATCTGTCTGTTTGAAGCCAGCCTGGTCTACATCATGAGTTCCAGGACAGCCAAAGCTATGTAGAGATACCCTGTCTCAAGACATTCTGCAAAGGAAATAAAAGTGATTGCATCTTGATGGTTCTGACCTAACAAGTGGTTGAACCCCTTAATGAATTCATTCGTTTTATGATGACAATCTTGGGCGATAGGGCCTAGTTGGAGGAAGTAGGTCACTGGCTTCTTGGTATGCCTGGGATAAGATAAACCTTTTCCCCATCCCCTTCCTGCCTTTCTCTGCATCCTGGGCTCCATGATGTGAGCAACTTTGTTCCACCATGCCACTTTGTCATGATGTGTTGCTCCAACACAGCATGGAAACATTGGCTAAAGTCTCTGCACTGTGAGCTCTTACCAAGAATTCATTCCTTCAAGTTATGCCAAGTATTTTGTCACTGCCAGAACTAACTGACTAACACAGGACAATTTTCTATAATCTTTAATTTGGCTATGGAGTCTTAAATACACCTGAGGCACAGAAGATAATATTTTAAAAATAATTGGACTTCATAAAGATCACCAAGATAAGATTTTAAAGGTAAGTTGGACTCCACTAAAAAACTTAAAAATTATTTATCAAAAAATAATTTCAATAAGCTTAAGATTTTTTTTTCTAAAGCAACTGTAACAATTTGGATGTAAAATGATCCCGACAAGCTCATGTGTTGGAAACTTAGTGCCCAGCTGGCGCTGCTGCTCTGGCAGGACGTAGACCTTTGAGATGCAGTCTAGCTGGAGGAAGTACTTAGGGTGGGCTTTGAGATCCCTTGCCTGGCCCTACTTCCTGTTTCATCTCTGCTCTCTAATCTTTGGAGATTTGAGTAAGCAGCTACCACAGCTCCAGCCACCGTGGAGCAGCCTTCTACCACGTCTATCTTACCATTGATGAACTGCATCTATTAAAACCATGAGCCAAAAGAAATTCTTCCTTCCCCAAGTTACTTCTTGGCAGATAATTGTTTCATAGAGACAAAAAAACAAAACAAAACAAAGGGGGGAAAACCACTAGTATATCAACCCACTGAGTGGGAGAGGATATTTGCAAATTATATATGTGATAAAGTATCAAAAAGTCAAAATACATAAAGAATTCTTTCAATTTAACAATAGTAAAACAAATAACCCACCAGTTTCTCCTTTCTGTTTGTTTGTTTATAGGGGACAATGACTTGAACAGATTTTCTCCAAAGATATGCAAATTAATAATAAGCACATGAAAAATATTTCAAACATTAGTGTCTTTAGACAATGCGAATTGAAACAGAATGACAACTTTTTAAACCTGAATAAACAACAAATGATGCTGAGGCTGTGGAGAAACTGGAGCCTCCTAGACGCTAACAGGCACAGAATATACTGTAGCCCTGGGTGAGACAGTTTGTCAGCCATCACACTGAGGACTGAGCTCCAAAATATACAAAGAACTCAAGAAATTGGTCATCAAAAGAACAAATAATCCAATAATAATAAAAAAACAACGGAGTACAGACCTAAACAGAAAACTCTCAACAGAGGAATCTAAAATGGCTGAAAGACACTTAAGGCAATGCTCAACATCCTTAACCATCAGAGAAATGCAAATCAAAACAACTCTGAGATTCTATCTTACACCTGTAAGAATGGCCAAGGTCAAAAACACTGATGATAACTTATGCTGGAGAGGTTGTGGGGTAAAGGGAACACTCCTCCATTGCTCATGGGAGTGCAAGCTCATACAACCCCTTTGGATATCAGTATGATGATTTCTCAGAAAATTAGGAAACAACCTTTCTCAAGACCCAGCAATACCACGTTTGGGTATATATACCCAAAGGATGCTCAATTGTACCACAAGGACATGTGCTCAACTATGTTCATAGCAACACTGTTTGTCATAGCCAGAACCTGGAAACCACCTAAATGCCCCTCAACCAAAGAATGGAAAAGGAAAATGTGGTACATTTACACAATGGAGTACTACACAGCAGGAAAAAAAAATGACATCTTGAAATTTGCAGGCAAATGGATGGATCTAGAAAATATCATATTAAGTGAGGTAACCCAGACCCAGAAGGACAAATATCATATTTACTCACTCATAAGTGGCTTCTAGACATAAAGTAAAGAAAATCAGCCTATAAATCACAATCCCAGAGAACCTAGACAACAATGAGGACCCTAAGAGAGACATACATAGATCTCATCTACATGGGAAGTAGAAAAAGACAAGATCTTCTGAGTAAATTGGGAGCATGCAGACCATGGGAGAGGGTTGAAGGGGAGGGGAGAGAAGGGAGGGGAGCAGAGAAAAATGTAGAGCTCAGTAAAATCAAATAAAAAAGTTTGTCAGCAGCCCAAAAATTAAATAGAAAAATTTCATAAAACTTTGAAATTCTACTCCAAGGTGTACATCCCAAATAATTGAAGACACATGTTCAAACAAAATGTGTTCGTAATAGTTCTATTCACAACAGGCAAAAAAAAAAATAGAAAAACTATAACATCTGTTGACTGGGTAACAAATGTGCTAAGTCTGTATGATGGCATGCTATGCAGGCATGAAATGGAATTAAGAATATACGTGAACCTTAAAACCAGGTGATAACTGACACACAAAAGATTGGAGCGAGGCAGACAGTTCCACTGGTTAAACGCCTCCTGTGCAGACATGAGGGACCTGAGCTTGCGCCCCAGCACCTATAAGCCAGACACACCTCTGTGACCCCAACACTAAGAGGGGGAGACATGCAGTTTTGTGTTTACTCTTTTGATCTTTGGGGGCCCACCACCTAACTCCCAAATTAATACACAGAGTCTGATTTTTTTTTCTTATGAATGCCTGGCCTTGGCTTGTTTCTATCCAGTTTTTCTTAAATTATCCAATCTACCTTTTGCCTTTGGGCTTTTATCTTTCTCTACTCTATATACCTTTCTTTACTTCTTACTCTATGACTTGCTATGTAGCTAGGTGGTTGACTCCTACAGCCTCTTTTCCTTATCCTTCTTTTTCTCCTTGATCCTCTCCTCCCAGATTTCTCCTCCTATTTATTAACACAGCTTCACAGACTTAAACAAATACAACATTAAAAAAATGCAATACATGTTTGCATCATTAAACAAATATTCCACAGCATGAACAAATGTAACACATCTTCAACTACTGTTCCACAACAGAGACATGCCTGGACTCCCTGGAGACTGTTGGCCAGCAAGTCTAGCCACAATGGAGAGCATCTGGTTAAATGAAAGACCCTGTCTCAAACAGTAAAGTAGAGAATGCTAGAGGAAGAAATCCAGTGTCAACCTCTAACCTCTGCACTGTCATGTAGTTATAGATGGAAGTTTCTGTCCTACCTGGTTCCACAGTCATTCAGTCCCTTGGCTTATTGTTCAGGCTTATTACTAATTAGCTCTTACAACTTAAATTAACCCACAATTCTTACCTATGTTTAGCCACCTGGCTTGATACCTTTTCTCAATAAGGCATTTGTATGTTGCTTCCTCTGTATCTGTCTGGTGACTGTGTCTCTGCTTTGTCTCTGCTTTTCCTCTTCCCAGAATTCTTCTACTCCAGTTGCCCCACCTACTCTTCCTGCCTGGCTACTGGCTAATCAGTGTTTTATTAAATCAGTACAAGTGACAAATCTTTACAGTTTACAAGAGCATTATCACACAGCATATAGCACCCCAATACACACACACACACACACACACACACACACACACTTATTTAAAGAATGACTAAGTAAATGTGGAAAAATTTAAAGGCTACCAGTTATATGATTCAATTTATATGAAAGATCCAGAATGAGCAAATCCTTGGAGACAAAAAGCTGATCAATGGTTCCTTGGGTCAGGAAAGAGAGAGAAGGAGGGGTGGCAGCTTAGTTGTTTGGGGTAGCCTTTTGAGGTAAAGGTAATATTCTGGAACTAGATAGTACTGATGGTTGTATAGCATTTTAACTAAGTACTAGTGAACAGTACCCTTTAAAATGGCTTTAAGGTTGACTTTTATGTAAATTCTACCTTTTACCCATTTAATCCAACACCTTTAATTGAAAAAAAGTACACTTGCTTAAATTACCCTCGGATTAAGTGGGAATGAGGTTACTAAAACAAAGGGTAAGACCCTGAGCTGACCCAGGGCCACCTCACATGTCTGTCATCGTCTTAGCCAAGAGACTTCACATGGCGTGCTCTTCTCATAGTGACCCCAAAGTCAAGATGGCGGGCCAGTATACAAATGTATTTACAACCTTGGTTTGCATTGGTCTTCTAACATCTCATTGGCCAGAATAAGACACACAGCTGGACTAAAGTAAAGGTTGGGAAGTGTACCCGAATACTGCCAAGAGTTGCTGCAAACCCGGATGGGGGAGAATAAAGATAAAGGGAGAGAGGAGCTGCTGGGAACTGGAGACAACCTTCCTCATCTCTCCTTCCACACAGATGGCCTCTCCTTCCTCTGTGCTGTTGAAACTCCTAGGAAAGGATCCCTCCATACTCTTTCCATTATACTTTTTTTGGGTCTTCTTCTAGGATTGGGACATGATGCATTCAAGGTAACTGTTAGTTGTATTAAAGAAAAGATACATCAAAATGAGTGATGCCGTGCATGGGTTTCTAGACATTTACAAGGCCCTTAACATATAACATCCCAGCTGCCTTATATCTCCGCACCACATCAGTCAAGAGAAGCAAGCGGAAATGGAAGATCATGTGGGATTATATGGGCCAGAACTAGAAGCAGTGTGCACCGTTCCTACTTACATTCTATTGGCTGGAACTCAGTCATTGCAATTGCAATTTTCAGTGCTCCAAATGAAACTGGGAAATGCATCCATGAAGAAAAGATCAGTAAAAGGGCCTGCTTGCCAACTTCTGCTCCCCTCTACACTAAGCTGCCATTGCTTGAATGACAAACCATCTAAAACTGGCTTTTTTTTTTAAAGTACTATAGCCAAGGGTACAGCTTAGTGCTTCAGGGATTATCTAGCAGGACTGAGGTCCTGGGTTTAGTTCCCAGCATGTTCCAAAAGATAAAGGTGGAAGTCAGTGGTGACTTGGAGCACTCCTCCCTCAAGGATAGATGGAGAGAAGAGAGCCCAGGAGTATGGCTGAGGACAATGGTGACAGAATCATTAGAATCAGCTTAAAAGCATGGAAAGCTACTCATGAACTTTTAAAAAAGTGGCATGTGAGACATCAATGACCCTATGACTTCCATTCTTATACTCCAACCAAGAAAATGGAGATGGGGATGGAGACAAGTGACATCAAATGACAAAAGTCTTGACCTCACTCAAGTCTAGCCTAGGAAGTGAGACATCCATGTATGCTATATATTTCAGGGTCCCATTAATCACTTCTTCCCTGCACATCCACAGCCACGCGGAATACATTTAAGATTGAACACGCAGTGAAAGGACAACCCCTGCCTGGGCCACAGCAGAGGACAGGGCACCATTCTTCCACACCACTCATCTTAACATCCCCAAGCTGCAAGCTCTTTGTTTGCCTACGATGACCTTTTCCCTTGGAATTTCTAGGTGCCTGCCATTTCCACCACTCTCTGCTGGGGCCTTTATTATCCTAAAGTGTGAAAAGTTTCTCCAGTTGAAGTCTGCCCAGGAGAGAAATCAGAGTGATTTACGCAGTGCCCATGTGCGTTAAAAATGGAAGAATATCCCCAGCAGACACATCCAAGAGGAAAAATGCAAGCTCGGAGGCATTTATTAAGGGAAGCTGAATATTTGCTCACCAACACCCTCACAACACACACACACACACACACACACACACGCATGCATACACACACTCTTGGTTGCTGTTTTAATGAAAAGCCAGCACAACTCCTCAGCAAATCACAGTTTTGAAGGAAAAATGTCAATCCCTATCAAACCCTGAAAAATCGCTGGAGCTGATGGCAATCTAAATGCCTCTGCTGCTCCACGTCTCCCTCCATCCTTCCAACCGACCCCCCCTCCTCCAACTGCCTGGAGTGCCTCATTGGTGCTGCAAATCAACGCCTGGGGACATCCTATCAGACAATGGGAAGGTCTGAAGAAAGGTTAAGGCAGAAAAGAACCCAAATTTATAGACTTAGCATTAAACTCTTAAAGGACCTTAGGAACGGCAATGAATCTGATGTTGGAAAAGGCAGAGGCTGTCAGAGGCCAGGGCAGGAAGGCCTGACAGGAGCCATAAATCTAAGCCAAGGGGAGGGGCTGTCTTTCAGGGTGAGGCAATGGGATGAAAAAATTCCAACCTAGACTAAAAGAGAAGCAAAGCCACCGAGGCATGGTGGGGAAGAGGAACTGGGGGCTGCAAATGAGAATGAAAGAGCAGCAGATTGTGGGGGTGGGAGAGAGGAGAGAGCCTGGCCAGCAGAGGCCAGCAACAAAGACACAGAAATACATTTTTGGCTGGCAGTGGTGGTGCTGGGGCTTTGAAACCTGCTCTGCAAAGGCAACAGCAAAGATCTGCTTGCTGGGTGCTGGACACAGAATGCAAACCAACATTAGAAGCAACAGCGAATGTCAGGTGGCCCTGGTCAGAAAAAAATGGTGGGGTGGACAAGGCTCCAGGAAACTCAAGGTTTGAGAAAGACAGTAAAACGCAGTGGTTAGACTATAAATAAATATCCAAGGACATCCAGGGTGGGTTTTCTTTATCATTTTTCCTGTCTCTGGATTTCAGGTTTTCCCCCACCAGGGCACATGTGAAATACATTAAAAAATAATGTTAAATACACAAAACAATGGTAAGTAGAAATAACAGACCGAGAGTTATCATTAAAATGACAGACTCAACTGCCCTTCCCCTGGGGCGAGCCCAAGAGGAAGGACAGGATTGCTAAGGCTCTTACCCTGAGTCCTGGGGTAATGTTTTCTCTGCCTCAGTTTCTCTTAGTCGAAAAGAAGTTGACAAGAAAGGATTAATTGAATTATTATCATCACAATATATTTCAAAGCCCAGAAATTGATCTAGTTGCTGAGATAATGGCATATGTGTCCCTAGAGACGGCGTGTCATCAGCGGTGTACTGATACACTGCAGCTCTCTGCCCCACCCAGGCGCTGCATGCAGCCTGTCAGCTTGCAGCAGAAGCCACGCCAAGTCACCTTCTCTGTCTTCATTCCTTCCCACCCTACTCACTTTCCATATTCTGCTTCCTTCCCTTTCCTTTTCTCTTCTTATCAAAGCTCCATTCACTTCCATTTCCTCGCTTCCATCTTCTCCCTCTTCCCCACCATTCTGGGCCATTTCTCACCTCTTCACTCGCCTGGGAACCTCGGAAATGTATTCATGTGCAGTGTTGTTTCATAGGTGAATACATATGGCCATTAATATTCATTAGCTCCCTTCATCTCTCTTCTTTCCCTTCTAGGAAAAGACAAGGAGGTGGGAAATGCTACCTTTCCATGTGTCAGACTGATGAGCAGATTCCACTTTAAAGAATCAAGCTCTCTGTCGCTAGAGAACTGGTAGGTCTGAGCCAGCGGGTGGTTGATAACTTTCAACTTGGACCAACGAAGGAGATGGGAATGAGCGAAGCTGAGAGGTGATCTTTCAGGAGAAATTCAAGCTTCTGGGTTAAAAACATCACTATGGCCTTCAGTAGCAAATTCACCTGAGGGCATTCCCCAAAATGAGGATACTCATACATCCTAAATCTAAGGGCTTTCCCTGGAAGACTTATAGACCCTGAAACTCAGCAAATGCTTGTGTTTCCTGCAGTCTTTGTAAGTCAAGTACATCAAGAGTAACTGGCCATTCTGACTCAAACCCGGCTTCTCCCTCTCAACACAGGGGAAAAAGTCAAAAAGGTGTGTCAGAGATCAAAGGTGCACAGAAGGCAAAAAAACTAAGTTACAAGACAAAAGAGAAAACATCACCTCCAATCTCAGACATAAGGAAAGTCTGACACTGGCTCCACCCTACCCCACCCCCACCCCCGTGTGTATGTGTGTGTTTATGTGTGTGTGTGTGTGTGTCTGTCTGTCTGCCTGCCTGCCTGCCTGCCTGTCTGTCTGTCTGTGTGCCCATGTGTCTGTGTCTATGTGTGTATGTGGTGGGGGTGTTAAGTCCCTGAATCCATATATAAATGGGTTTAATCTTATTTCTAGCTGATTTGGTGAAAAGTTAGTGGGCTAGAAGTTTATTTGCAGAACTTGGTCTTTCAACAGCTCAATAGCAGGCTTCCTGTTTGACTTTGGGCAAGTTATTTAACTTGGGGATATCTAAAGTTACTCATCTGTACCCTGAGTAACACAATATGATAGCTGTGTTATTTTTGGCACTCGGGCTGCTCCAACCAAGAATATGTAACTGAATCTCGCAGAGGAATTTTACAGCATTAATGAATATCTGCAAACGCAGTGAGGCCTTGAGTCAGAGGTTAACTTGTGTCCTCATTGTCATCATGTCGCCATTAATAACCCAGGTATCATCACTCTCTCCCAGGTCATTACTCTTCCATCTGCTGTGACCTGTGATGAAGGACACCAGCCCAGCATGCATTAGCACCCTGAGCACAGCTGTTAAAGACTCTCGTTAGCTTTGACCCTTCTTTTCCTCCTTCACGTCCTACAACCCAGCTTCTGTCTATCACCCCTTAAGGTTTTGTTTTCAAACTCAATATTTCCCTTACATACAAATCTTTCTACAAAGGAGCGTTCTTTCCCTGCCTTGTCTAGGGCCATGATGGTTTATGTGTAGAGCATCGGAGATGTCTCCACATAGTAGATCACCAGCAACCTTCCTGATAACTCCCTGACAGAGTCTTATTTCTTTTCCTTCCCAGCGACATCCTTCTAACTCTTCTCCGATTGTGACTCATCTAATCACAGAGATTTCCTGTCACTAAACATACACTTTCCAGCTTCTGTTCCTTATTCCCTTTAGATCTTTACTGCAGAGTCTGTCCAAGATTCTTGTGCCAGTTATCCATTATCACAACAATAATGCATAACACACTAACTTCTAATTCAATGATTTAAAACTGCAACCAATTTTTATTGCCTGTGGGTATGTAAGTATTCAGGTGTCTATGTTGTTTGGTAGATTTGAAGGAGGGGCTATCTCAAATGGCCTCAGCAGGGACAAGTGTGATGACCGGACTCTCTTCATGGAACTGCTTATCTTCCAGCACGCAGTCCTGGGACAACAGGGTTACAAGGATAAACACAGTGCCCAGGCTCAGAATCTGAACACCACTACTTCTAGCACGTACTTCTACCCCACCAAACCTAGGCACACAACAAACCCAGATCCAAGGAGTTAAGGAAAAGGTTTTCTTCCTGAGGGAAGGAGATGCAAAAGTGTATTTCAAAAAATACAAGAGCTTGGGGAGGTGAGGCTATGGGGGTAGCTCAGCCAGTGAAGCAGGTGCTGTACAACTGTGAAGATCTGGGCCCTATCGTTAGCAGCAACGTACAAAGGCAGACATGGAGGCATGCAATTATAATCCTAGTTCTGAGGAGGCAGAGACAGGCAAATGTCTGGAGCTCTCTGGCTAGCCAGCATAACCTAGTTGACAAGCCACAGGCCACAGCAAGAAACCCTAAATCAAAAATAGCAAGGAAGATTGTTCATGAGGAACAACACCCAAGGTTGAATTCTTTCCTCCACACACACGTGCACATGTTCACAAACACACAGAGAGACAGAGGGAGATGAATATGTATTGTACACATGCATGCTTAAGGAGGAAAATAATTGAAATAATTTTCCCAATCATTCTATCACAATATAACCATGTAAATATCACTACCATCATATATAACCAAGTAAAGCTATCCACCTTCTTGTCCTTGTTCCTGGTAATATTAACAATGTAAGACCCTATATTCCATATCATTAAAACTTTAAAATCATTATTCAAGCCTTCTTCAAGATATCATCATTGTCTGGCATTGCTGCATCCTTCCTGAGCACTTTAGATCATCCTCCTACTAACGGCTGCATTTCCATCGATCCATCACGCCCTACGCAGCACCCCCGTCTCCCAGCGAGAGCTGCTTTACCCTCCCTACCTCCTGCAAAGCTCATTGCTCTGGGCTATATCCCCCAGTAAGTTCTGCGAGTATGCATGGGCTGGTGTGCTGCATCTTAAGTACTCACAGTAGAAAAGAATAACTAGAAGGTGGGTACTAAAAATTGAAATGAGTGAAAAGGAGATATAAAATGAAATGCCTCAATAGTTGAAATCCAGTTTAACTACACCCTGTAATCAAGCCAAATCCTGAAAATCTCTAAAACGACACAATAACATCTTCCATCCATTCGCTCCTGTGTATATTCACTCATCTCTGACTATTTAAAATAAACATACAGAATTCTTGGAAAGCTCATTAATCTAGGTCTTGTTGATATGGCTGCAGCCAAAATTAATCATCTCTTCTCAAGCAAGATCATTTTCTCCTTGTTAAATTAATTAGAGCCTATGGCTTAAAATAAAATGCACCTGGATTTTCAAAAGTATTTTATGAAAATTAAAAGATTCAAACTTAGTAATTTCTAAAACAAAGGCTTGTGGTTGAGATATAAGTCCTAGTTGGGCTAAAATATAGAGCTATTGTTCACGAATTTGCTCATTTTTATTATTCTATATTGCATTCCTATGGCAAGAATATCTGAGGATGGGTGCTTTCTCCAGGGAACCAAGGGTTTGTTTAGGCTGACAGACCTGGGCTCTTAGAAGCATGGCACCAGTCTGAGGGGCATCATGATGAGAGGATCACAATGGAAGAGGGTGAGCAAAAGTGCTGAACGGGTTAGCACAAAAGACATCCACACATCCTACTTTGTAACAGCTCACTGTCTAGTAACCAACCTCGTCCCAAAAGGCTAGACTCAGTGTCTTCATACAGAACCCAGTCTCCTTTCAAAGGTGTTGACGTCTTCCTATTGGTGGCGACACCACAACCTAAGTGTTCCTTAAATGTCCCCACAGCCTCTCACCATTGTTACACTGGTAGTCAGACTTCAACAGGAGTTTTGGTGGTGCCAACCCATATTTAAACCATAACAACTCTTTTATTTTATCCATTGATTTCAGTTAGCATGCAAAATAATGTGTTTTATGACACGTCGATACATGTCCATCACGGTATTCGCTCGTCTTTAGCCTTTCTTTGCCCTCTCCTGTCCCTCCTCACCTCCTCTGGTTGTCCCCCTGTCTCCTTCAAAACTGTTCCCCTTCTGAAACCATAGCAGCTTCTAATCCTTGCTTGCTATTCTGCCCATGCTCCTGCCCTATGTCTGGTTTACCCAGTTTCTAGAGTACAAGGACTCCGTCCCCAGTGCTCTCCCCTTCTCCAGGCTTTCCCACATGGCTCTGGCACACAGTTGGAATTTAATAAGCGTTTGCTCTTTACAGTAGTGTTGTGAGTGCCATTTCAAGTGGGCCACCCCTTTGTTAGTGGCTTCACAAAGGCTCAGCCTTGCGGGGCGAACACACAGTCTTTTGAACATCTGGAATAAATGCCAAGACTTTGGTTTGAACCATTTTCCCTGGAGATTTCAAATTTGCCTTTCTTCTGGGTTTGTGTATGTGTGACTGTAGCTATTGTTCTGAAATCTGGAGTTGCTTCTCCAGACTTCACACTTAAGTCTTAAAGTGGCTTTAACCCATTAGCAGTTGACCCTCAGTCTTCATTGGAGATATCGGTTCCCTCTTATTTTATTCATTCTGACTCTTGTAAAACCTTAAATTCCAAGTCTCAGGATCATCCGTAAAGGTCCTTGAGAGGGAGCCACGCATTTATGCCACTGATCCAGTCCTTTCTCCTCAGTTTCCCACAGCCCAGTCATATTACAAATGCTGGTCCCATTTGCCCACTCCCAGGAAGGCGGGCTCACTCCTGGGGCACCACTGATCCTAGTTGGTTTCCTTTGGATAGATGAATCAGGTCTTGACCCCTGGTTTCTCTTCCTGCAGCTAGCATGAGAGCAGGATAGCAGAGCAGAGAATCGTAATAACTATGAGGAGCACAGGACCATGATTAGAGCAGTTTAAAGCCCCCAACTCGTTTCCGTCTTCCATGTCCACTCTCTTAGGTATGCTTGCTAACATGGTCATTCCAAGCTGCCCACTTCACAGAGCACCTTCTCACACCGTGGAGTGAACCTTCGCCCTCTTCCCTCCTCTTTCCCACAAGCCCTTCAGGCCTTCTTTCAACCCATACAGACAAGCAGTTCCACTTATTAGTTTGAGTCAATGCCAAGTTACTTTTCTAAAACACTTTCAGCCTGCATTATAACCCAACACTCCCGCGAGAGCTGGCCTGTTTCCTCTCCACACTGATGGTGTGAGGGAGAAAAAAGCACTTCGCACATCAAAGAAAATTCCAGCTCTGTCTGTGATTGGTTGAGTCACAATACCGGGTGTGGTTACACAATCTGTCATTTGTTCTCTCAACCTCCTTAACCTGCAGAATGGAATTAATGATCAACAGGAAAATTAAAGAAATCAAACCCGATAAGTTAAATGAGCTTGTCTTGTCTCTCCGCGTGCTAATCTGCACGATGATGAGATGGGAGAAATTTCAAATCAAGATGTGAACAGTAGCCAAAACTATTTGTAGGCTGGGAAGTGGGGTGCATTAAGGGTCAGATTTATAAAGCAGTGTTCTTTTGCCAAGCCTCTGAAATACTAAACAAAAACAACACTCGGATCCATTGAAAAAGACCAACCCAAAGCATCTGGTTTCCTTAGCTGGTGCACATAGCGGGAGAAATGTTGGCAGAACATTTGATTACCATAAAAGAGAGACCACATTACAGAATGTGCAACCAAAACCAAGTCAAACATTTGAACTGTTTTGAATAGAGTATGACAGAAACCTGAAAAATGGTCTAGCCTGGATTAATGAGAAATGCAAATGAACTGACTCAGACATAAACCAGCTCCCTCTATGATG
This sequence comes from Ondatra zibethicus, assembly GCA_004026605.1. Lineage (NCBI taxonomy): Eukaryota > Metazoa > Chordata > Mammalia > Rodentia > Cricetidae > Ondatra > Ondatra zibethicus. Next base: position 24,567 of record PVIU01016633.1, on the reverse strand, counting down.
TGATTCCTCACCCCTCAGATCTGAGGGTGAAGTAAATACCTGTCACCCACAGGGCTGCTCCGAGGTACATCATCTCCACATGACTGGTGGCTTGAGCCAGGAGTGTTAATCGTTTGCTGAGAAGTGGTAAGTCAATCTGATGCCAAAGTGTGCCTGCAGGTCCCCCTTCTCCACCTGCCCCACCCCCTTTCCTTTCAATGAAGAGCTAAATGGAGCAGCTGGTTTTGATCATTCTATCCATGGCGGAGACTGTGAGAAACACATTTATTTTGGTAACACACAGCATATATATATACATACACATATATATGCACATACACACTCATATGCACATATCTGTTCTCTAGGATGCATACATGTCTATTTCTGTGAGAGGTTGGCAATCAGTGCTTCAGAGTGTACTCTTATGAGCTGTCAACAGAACCCTCCCTAATTTGAGTTCTTGGCAGCTGACATCCACCACTGGAAACCAAACTGCCAGGCTTTCGAAAGCCCGGCCCATCCATCTGGATGGGTCTTTCTCAAAGGGACCCCGACCTCCCCTGGCCACCCTCTGTTCCAAGCTCCTCCTAGCATTATTGCATTGAAGACTGTGGAAAACCTTATATTAGCTTGAGAGTATCCGAGTGGTTCTCATTATGCTCCCAAGCCTTATCTGGAGTGAGAGCAAAGATTTCATGATTTGTGGGTTTGGAGGTTCAGTGAATGGGGAGAATTTTCCCCAAACTAACACTAACAGAATTGCGGAGAGTGTGAAATGAGGCTGACAGGATGGCTGGCAAGCGTGGCCACGGCTACGATTTCCTGTCAGGGGAGTATGCACTGCCTAATAACCTTGCTGATAGTGAGTTATTTTCATGAGGGCGCTTTAGCAGGCGACTCCTTCTCCCCAGATAGCCAGGCTGCTCATGCCAGGGAGGGAGCCAGCACCACCCCCACAACTTCTGCTGCCCAGTGCCTGGGCTGAAAAATGTGAGGCCGTTGTGGGGGTTGAGAGCCAGGCATCCCTCCATTTGTTTGTTTAACTAGTCTGCTGGCCTGGGGACAGTCAGGTGGTTTCCATTTACAGGATCTGCTAATTGGGTTTCAGTACCTGAGCATCTTGAAAGGCCCTAGAAGTAGAGACCCTCTATTCCAGATTCCTGGGACAAGGGTGGCCAGACAAAATACCTAGGAGCAGGGTTCTTCAGCTTAATCTTCAGAAGAACAGAGTGAACAAAACAGGTTCTTGGGCTCACCCTTATGACTTTGATTCAGTATGTCTTGGATAAGAAGAAACTGCGTTTCTAAGAATAGAATGCCACTGTTGGTGGCCCTCAAGTGGCCCTTTGTAAGGAAAGGCACTGTGGTATAAGGAAGGGCTGCCGGGCAGCAGCAAGATTTTCTTTTGCTTAAATCAAGCTGACAGTGGTATACACTGGAAATTAATTTTCTCCAGGCATGAAAGAAAGAACTTTGTGGTCCCCAAGCGTGAATATTTATCCTCCTACCTTTTTCATTGCTGCTCTAAACCTAAAATCCTCAAGGCCTGGCTCACATCCGTTTGGAATGCCAACCAGCTCTCCCAACAGCCGCACTGACTTCTCGCTAATCTTTACTCTGCTGAGCTCCAGCACGCTGAGGATTGCTGTTGTTTTTAATTGTTCCTTGCATGTGAATTTTGTCATCAACGTGAGCCCTAATGCAGTTGGACAAAAGCCCTCTCAACACTCACAAAGCTAGGAGTAATCACAGAACGTCCTTTAAAATGAATTTCAAAGATCAAAGCATGGCTAAATCAGTGCCTTTGAACATAACACAGGTAGCGCTGCAGAGCCGTGGTCATAAAGGCGCCATCAGACCCACGCATCGCCATGTCATATTGGCTGGGCTTCTAAATATTTTGTTTGAAGTGGCTGGCACAAGATAAAGAAAGAGAGACTCCGCTGTGTAGAGCATTAAATGACTTACCTTTTCGGGTTATTTTTTTCCAGACAGAAAACAGTTCAAACTGCTCCCAAGGTGCTTGGAGAATGAATATTGCTGCATGAAATGGATTAAAAAGCGATCAGATGGAGACTGAGTGCTGAATGGAGATGTGGGAAACGTGACGGACTTTCCTCTCCAAACAAGTGCCATTTAACTACTGAAATTATAGAAGATTCACTAAATAGGCCTGGGTGAAACACTAAATATGAGTGGATTATATAAGCCAATTAAAAGAAAGAGATTAAGCACACTAGTTAAGAAAATAAGACTCAGCCAATGGTGTCAGCGGGAAGTACTGAAAAGATTCACATTCGCAACCAGGTTAAAAGTGAAAGGATCAAAGCAGATATACTCAGCAGATAGCAGCCATGAAAGACTGGTTACAGCAATACCTGTGAAAACACATTACAAACTAATGATGTCCCTAGAGACAAGTGGGGGTCTTTTATAACTATTAAAATATCAAGGTATATATAAGAATGGCCAAGATCAAAACCACTAATGACAACTTATGCTAGAGAGGATGAGGGGTAAGGGGAACACTTCTGCATTGCTCGTGGGAGTGCAAGCTGGTACAGCCCCTTTGGATGTTAGTGTGACGATTTCTCAGAAAATTAGGAAACAACCTTCCTCAAAACACAGCAATACAACTTTTGGGTATATATCCAAAGGATGCTCAATTGTGCCACGAGGACATGTGCTCAACTATGTTCATAGAATCATTGTTTGTCATAGCCAGAACCTGGAAACAACCTAAATGCCCCTCGATTGAAGAATGGATGAGAAAAATGTGGTACATTTACACAGTAGAGTACTACACAGCAGAAAAAAAATAACGACATCTTAAATTTTGTAGGAAAATGGATGGATCTAGAAAACATCATATTAAGTGAGGTAACCCAGACCCAGAAATACAATTATCATATATACTCACTCATATGTGGTTTTTAAACATAAAGTAAAGAAAACCAGCCCACAAATCACAATCCCAGAGAACCTAGACAACAATGAAGACCCTAAGAGAGACAGACGTGGATCTAATCTACATAGGAAGTAGAAAAAGACAAGATCTTCTGAGTAAATTGGGAGCATGGGGACCATGGGAAAGGGTTGAAGGGGAGGGGAGAGGCAGGGAGGGGAGCAGAGAAAAACGTAGAGCTCAATAAAATCAATAAAAAAAAGAATTTTGAGCTAAAAATGATACTACCAGGAATTGGAGGAAGAACTTCAGGTTATACACCTGATTAAAAATGATCAAACTTTTTAAAAAATAGCAAAAGTAGCATCACTTGCAACTCAAAAAACCCACCTAAGAAGAAAGAATGTGACTAGACAGTCCTCAAAAGGAAGTCTACAAATGATTAACAAGTGCATTAAAAAAATCGTTAGTCAATCAGGATAAGTTAAAATGAAGTACCACCTCCTTCTCACTAGGATGACTAAACTAAAAAAAGTAAGACTATAACAAGTGTTGGCAAGGATGTGGAAAATTTTTAAGCCTAGCATTGTTGGTGGAAAGGTAAAATAATTTCCACTTAAAAAAAAACTTTTTGTAGTTCTTCCAAAAGTTGAAGAGGTACTGCTGAGAGACATGAAAACCAATATCAATGTAAAAAGTTGTATAAAACATTCATGACATCAGACACACACTAGCCAAAACATGCCACAGACCAACAACACACTATCTCCTCCTCCCTCAACGCCAAGGAACAGGTACCTTTCCCACTACAAACAGGCAAACTCCAGATGGCCTCTCAATGACCTAGCTGAAACTGTTGCCACCACTGAACCACTGACATCTCTTTAAGGCCCAAGGAAGTGACTGCTACTGATGCTCATGTCCAGGTGGTAATGGCCAACCTCACCCACTTCTCTGGTTTAGACAGGCAGTGTCTCCCAAAAGGACACCAATGATACAAGCAGTGTTCAGAGGTGGAGCTCAGGAGCAGTGATGGCATCAGTGGAGTTCTGTCTTCATCCAACAGTTAACCCAGTGATGAATTCAAAATCTGCAAGTGAATCGACGCTGCAGGACTCGGATCCTGGGGTTGTGCCCTGGAAAGACACTGTTTATCTGCAGCCCCTTCCAGTCACTTTCCACTTCCTAGCCACCACGAGGTGAGCGACTTTGCTCCACCACCACGCTCTGGCCGCCACCCTGTTCCTTCTCCCTCTGGGTCCCACAGTGTTGGCATAGGGTGAAGACTGCATGGAGCATCTGAAACTGTGAACCGAAGTAAATCGGCCTTTCCTGTAAGGCGCTCTCCCAGGTTCTCCCAGGAACTCGGCAGGAGTTCCAACTAACACACCTGGGTGCAGTCCAGCTAAGAGATTTCGAGGCGCTGATAACAGCAATGTATGGGTGCTGTGTTCCACTGTACTAGTTAAGTGTATAATTTACCTCCTGAACATAAGGAACATTAGGGTCCCTGCAAATGGTTTTGACCCATCTAAAGAAAAGGTATAGCTACAGTTAAGAGAAAAGGAAAGAAAAGCTTTGGCTAAATATCCATCCATGCAGAGGATGCATTTTGGTGCATTCTCTTTGTTTTGTTTTTGATTGATAACAAATGGTCGAAGTTCTTCTGCAGTTTTGACAAATCTTATCCTTAGGTTGGTTCCTATAGCTCAACTTGGCATGATCTGGAGACCTTATCACAGATCTTTAGTTTCCTCACATACACACATCAAGCTGACCGTCAGTGGCAGGGAAGGAGAGTAAAAACCCACGTGAAATGGCGTAAGAGAGAAAGGCGCAGACAGAGAGGTTATTATTTCGTTTTGTTTCCTGGTGCATAATCTCAGAACAAAGCAGGCTTGGGTCCTCCCCTGTTCCACGTCTATGGCGGAGCCACTTGCAGGGCACTGGGTTTCAGACTGGCTTCTACTATCTTACCATCTATAATCTTTCTTGTCTTAATAGAGGAGTACCAGGAAAGGCTTTTAACTTGGTAATGTATTAAAAGCACATGCATAGGTCCTCAAATGGTTGACCACTGACCAACTGTGAGTGGCTTTCCCATAGTGTGTTAACATACAACCATTTTATGTGTTAACATACAACCATTTCATGTGTTAACATACAACCATTTTATATGTTAACATACAACCATTTTATGTGTTAATTTCCCTCTCCAGATAGAGACATGATATAGTTCTTTTAACTTTGATACCATCTTTAAAGAGGAGATGTGAGAAAAAATTAAATTAATTCCAGTTTGGTTATAGAGAATGCTGCCTTGCTTGGAAATTATATTCTCAATAGTAAAACTATGAAAGCTAACATGTATTAAGCACTTGTGTGTATCAGCTAATCTAAACCCCAAATTTAAGCAAAAATACTTTTTAAGGTGCTAACGTTTTAACAATTAAGAAACTCAGAGGTGAACTCCCAGGCTCTTTCCATTGCTCAAAGGATGTTTTGAATCTAAATGTAAAAACCATCATGAGATTCTGGGTAACGCGCTTTCTTCAAGGAATCTAGTATCCCATAGCAAGCTGATAGGAACCGCAGGCTGAGGTCTCCTCTTGACATTGCAGGTTCCATAAATCACACCAACCAATGCATCTGCCTTCTTCACAAGTGGGTTCAGAGAAGGTGCTGGGACTGGGTGGCAGAAATAGAGAGCCTTCCCCTGCGTGTTCCTCGTGAGTGACAGAAAAGAAGCCATGGAATACAAGGGAGCTCTTAGGACAGACAGGGCATCTTCCTCAAAGCCAAGCAACTGGGCCCCTCAAAAACTAACTCTTCAAGTTTGTGGGGAAGAAACTGCAAAAAATTCTGAAGTTTGTTTGGCAGACATCTTTGCTCTTGGGCTCTCAGCGTACCCAACTAGCGAGAACGGAGGAGGGAAGTTCTAGTGAAGGGTGGGCCTAGAGAGGTCTGCTTCTGGCTATGGGTCTTAAGAAAGCTGTGGAATGTAGAGATTGGGGTTACCAGCTCACCTAACACCTTGTTTTACATCTCAGGGGAGTCTTCAAGGGTCTGTGATTCTAAGCCTTCAATAGATATCTGAAAGGAGAATTGCAGATTTTCAAAGCTTGGAAGACACCAGTTCACATTAATGGGTCTTTGAGAGTTTTCTGGGTGTTTGTATGGATTTTATTGTCATAGTTGTTGTAGTTTATGATAGAGGAAATGAAACCTAGGCTGTACATGCTGAGCAAGTAGTCAATGGTGTGGGCAATGGTCTGTATTCTGTCAATTATATTTTAAATAAATGCTGATTGGTCAGTAGCCAGGCAGGAAGTATAGGCCGGACAACCAGACAGGAAGTAGAGGTGGGTCAATGAGAATAGGAGAATTCTGGGAAAAAGGAAGCCCATTCCTCTGCAGTTGTGAGCCCGCCACAGAAAAAACAAGATGTGATTGCCCCTCTGAAAAAGGTATTGAGCCATGTGGCTAGCATAGATAAGAATAATGGGCTAACATAAGTTATAAGAGTTAATAAGAAGCCTGAGCTAATGTGCCAATCAGTTTATAACTTCTGTGTGATTCTTTGGGACCTAATGACTGTGGGAACCAGGCAGGACAGAAACCTCAGTCAACATACCACAAAAAGATATCCCCAGCCTTTTTTAATTTCTTCAGTTTGAAATGAAGTCTCACTAAACTGTCAGGCCAACCTTGACTAACTTTGAACCACAGTTAGTCTGTGAATGTGCAATCCTCTAGCCTCAGACTCCTAAAAAGTTGGGATTACAGGTTTGTGCCACTATGTCCAGCTAATATTATGTTTTGGTATGACATATCCCTGGGCCTCAAATCTGCTTGGATGAATGCTTGGTCCTCAGCTGGTGGCACTGTGGACCTGTGACTATACCATAAGGATGCTAACTCCATCAAGGATTAGCCCATTGATGATGAGTATAACATGTATCCTGGATGGAGGAAGTAAGGTGTATCTTGTCCCTGACTTCTTCCAGTCTGTTTCTCTGCCTCTCATCTACCACAGGGTGAAAACCTGCCCAACCATATTCTTCCTGTCATGCAGTCTACCTCACTATACAGGGACTCATAATCCATCGGGTCAAGGGAACATGGACTGAGACCGTTGACATAAGGCACCAAAATAAGCCCTTTCTCCCTTAAGGCATTTTGTCACAGAGACTAAAGTAATGAACACACTGGGCCTTCCATCCTAGGTCAAATTCAAGGCGACCAAGTTACACCAGTGTTATGACCTTTCAAAAGGAGACAAGAAACTCGTAAGTGGAAATCACAGGAAGACACCACACACACACACACACACACACACACACATGCACACATGCACACAGAGACTGCCACTTCTCAGCAAAGAGGACAAAGAGCAACAAAGAAAGCCCATATTCTGTCTCTGCTTCAAGCCAATGGAGCTACCAACAACCCAGAGCCAGAGCAAACAGCTTCTGGTGGACTCTGAGGTTGAAGTTTAAAAATAAATGAGATTGAATTCAAATAACCAGAATGAAAATGTTCTAACAAGCAGAAATGAGTGAAAAAATTATGGACTCTGATCGAGATGTTCCTAAGGGAACTTGTTACCCCAGCAATAAACGATCGGTTCACAGCCAACAGAGCACAGCAGGTAGACATTATTTGCAAATAGGGTAAAATCTCTCCATCTAAACTCTTATGCTCTAAGATGAGATTCCTCACACCCAGCCTTGTCTGTGTAGGCCAAGGGTCAAGTTTGGAAAGGCAGCAGTTAGATGCCAGAGCCTATGAGAGACCGGTGTGGGCCCAGGCTCCACTCCTTCCCAGCTCTGTGACCCTGAGCCATTTCATCTATTACACTGCTCAGTTTCATCATTTGCAAAATGAGGCAGGTATAGGGTTCTTCCAAATATGAACCAAGAATACCCATGTAAGACAATTAGCAGGCATCAGGCAAACACTGGGTCCTTAACTGCAGTCCTGTTCTCCCCACTAACTCTGCTCAGAAGCAGCCCAGATACGGGTTATCATTGACACACTCGTGTCCACTCTCCTTGCTTTCCTGCTCTCGTCTCTCTGGCCTCTCCTTAATCAGCTCCTTGGCATTCCTCCTCTTCTGGCTTGCTCAGCACTGTCCCAGTCCTCGGCTTTCTCTCCTCCAGCCTCCCTGGCTGTTCTCATCCTCATCATTTTAATAAGCATCTGCAAGCCGCAGCTCCTGAATACACAACTCTAGCCCAGACTCTCCTGACAGACTCACTGATGACTCATATCTCCTTTGGTGGTTCATGGACCTCTCACACTGAACCCCTCAATAGTTCTAAATACGAGCAAACATGCCCACACCTCTTCTCCATCCCCCCACCTATCCAACCTCCAGCCCAGTCAGTTGTTTGAGCTAAAAACTTGGAAAAGACCCGCTACACCTATCTCCCTCAACCCTTCTCTCCTTAATCCATCCCTGAGCACTTTTAGCTCTATTTTCACACTGTTAAGTAATCATTCAGTTTTTCCCACAGCAGGATCCCCACAGGACCATGCCATCCTGAACTCTCACAGAGTGCAGAAGCTTTGCAATAGACCTAGATTGGCTCCTTGGTGACAATCTACTCTTCATACTTTCTGTGTGTCAAAATTCACATAACATAAAGTTAGCCACTTGGAATTTCGCAGCACACAATACAATTACAATGGGGTGGTCTGGTAGTTTGAATGTAATTTGCCCCCATAAGCTTATAGGGAGTGGCACTTCTAGGAGGTGTGGCTTTGTTGGCGTGGGTATGGCCCTGTTGGAGGAAGTGTGTCACTGTGGAGGTGAACTTTGAAGTCTCTGTAGCAGCAGGCCGCTTGTTTATTTCCTGGCTGCTCAGACTCCCAAAATAATCATACAGAAACTGTATTATATAAAACACTGCTTGGCCAGTTAGCTCTAGCTTCTTATTGGCTAACTCTTACATCTTAATTTAACCCATTTCTAGTAATCTGTGTATTGCCACATGGCTATGGCTTACCGGGTAAAGTTCCGTCTGGCTCCAGCAGGGCTACATGGCTTCTTTCTGACTCTGTCTCCTTTCTCCCAGCATGTCATTTAGTCATCCTGCCTACCTAAGTTCTGCCCTATCAATAGGCCAAGGCAGTTTCTTTATTCATTAATAGTAATCACAGCATTCAAAGGGAAATCCCACATCACCTTCCCTTTTCTGTTTAAATAAAAAGGAAGGTTTTAACTTTAACATAGTAAAATTACATATAACAAAGCAGGTATCAAGCAAGAATTACAGTTACAATATTTATATCTACTTTATCTTTTATCAAAACTAAGGAAAATTATAACTATAAATTCTTCAACTCCATCAAAGACTCCAGAAGAATATAATATTACTTAAGTAAACAATAAGTTCATTGTAAGCAACTTCCAAAACTCTAGAATTGACAGAGGAATCTCACTACCTCGACAGTCACCCAAAGTTCTTCTGTACCGTTGGGGCATCCAATCTTCAGCCCACAGGCCTATAGTATCCAGCAGACGCTTCTATGAAGCAGGAAATTTCAGAGACAGTTCTGCCTATATTGGCAGTTTGTCAGTCACTTTCTTCTGTGTCCTGCAGAATATCTAGCAGACTCTTTCATGAAGTAGGAACCCTGAAGGATGGTCTCACCTTTAGGAAAGTTCAGCAGTCATTTCTCTGTGGGTCCTGCATGCCAAGTTCATCAAGCAGTACAGGCAAGAGCAGTTTCTTGCCCAAATGGCTAACCAACTACATAAGGAGCCTCTTTAATGCCCATCTTCCTCTTGAAGTAATTGGTGCTGCCAGGCACAGATGTGTCTCACTGTCATGAAAAGTCCTAAGTTCTTAAAACATTTTAAGTGCCATATTCTGATGATCTCTGAAAGATTTGAAGAATAATCTAACTGAAATATATCTCTATATATCAAGAAAACCTAACTAATATTACTACAAGCTTGACTATTATAGATGACTCTCTATTTATCTATATTTCTTAATTATACATTACATTTTAAAATGAGCTGCACAATCACAATACCTTAATCAAGAGCAGAAATATATATATACACAGTATAAAGATTTTGACCTTAACTTTGTATCAATAAACCAAGATCCATACCAATGCAAATCTCTATAGCATATCCCCCTTTAAATGTAAAGAAACATTTATAAACAATATTTGGGAATATGGGCATAGTTTCTCCAAACTGTTTCCTGCAGTTTATTGTGCAAAGTAACTTTTTGAGGGGTGTTCAAGGTGACCTTTCAGGGGCTTTTGATCCATCAAACCATATTAGTCTGGAAGCAATCCACAGGTTCTCATCTTCTGTGAAAACGAAAGAAGAACCTCTTTTCCAAAGGAACATATCCTTAGATCCACATTTTGAAATCAAGATACCTTTAAGATATATATGTTGGTTTAGCTTAGCAGCCCATACAATGAAATGTCTCTCTGTACTTAGATCCTTCAGAGTCAAAAAATTCAAAGAAGACCCAAAAATATACATAATGCAGATTCTCCATAAATTTTCCATCTTTACGTGGCTTATTTTCCTTTACTCCTTTAATCTATGACTGTCTGTACTCTGTCTCCTTAAAGACTTTACCCTTTTTTCCCTCTGTCTCCCAAGTCTACATACATTTATCTAACACTATAACCCATTTATATGCCTTTTATCTGGATCTGTCTTTATTGGATATCTGTAATTATTTTCTGACCAGAAGTGCTTCTTAAAATATTAAGTACTTGAGAATCTAAGCTGCAACATTGCTAGGGTATATACAGCATTTTCTGCTTGCCTTGCCCATTCCAACATGGCAGAGCTGCTCATGGCTTCCAAGAGCCACACACACCGCCCCACTTCCAGGCACATAGCTGGTCCACATTGCCATCAACCAAGCTGCAACATGCTGCTCACAAACCCCATCCAAATTCTCGGTCTCCTGAAAGAGCCAGAGGTTGCACTGGCAGCATGGCCCAGAAAGCCAGCATTTCAAAACGTCATGGCTTTTCTGCTACCGCTGAGTCAGGAAAACCTCCAGCAAGCAAAGCCCATTCAGGAAAACAAATGCAGATAAACTTTGTTTTTTAGTGTCTAGAATTCCTTTCCAAGCCCTCCCAGGTTTTACATGGATTTAGTCTACCACCTTGGTGCCATTTGTAGCAGCAGGCTGCTTGCTTGTTTCCCAGCTCCTCAGACTCCCAAAAGGTCTCATGTATGCTCAAGCCACATCCAGTATCTTAGACCACTTCCTGTTATCTGCAAGTCAAGATGAAGGACACTTAGCTACTTCTCCAGCACCATGTCTGCCTGCATGCCACCATGTTGCACCTTGATGATAATGGACTAAACCTCTGAAAATGCAAATCACCCTCAATTAAATGTTTTTCTCCTTTATAAAAGTTGTCATGGTCATGGTGTTTCTTCACAACAATAGAAACCCTAACTAAAACAGGTGACATCATCAACATTAGCCAGTTGAACATTTTCATCACTCCGAAATGATACCTGATACCCACAAAGCAGACACTCCCCTGCTCCTTCACCCTAGCCATAGTCAACCACTAATTGGCTTTCTGTGTCTAGAAACCTTGTTATTATAGACAATTCATAGAAATGGGAAGCCTCAATATGTGGTTTGTATGTGGCATTTTTCTTTTTCTGTAGCCTAATCCCTTCAAGATCCCCATATTCAGCTGCCCTCCCTGCCCCTGTGCTTTCGCTCCTCCTAGGATTACAAAGGCCCCAACATGATCTTATTTTAAAAAAAAAAGTTATCTCCTATTTAAAACTTTTGTCATCTGTTGATTGTACTTAAGACAGCAAAAAGTGCTTGATGTGACAAAATTGTGTGTCTGTGTGCACTAGTGCATACATGCCCACTTTTATGCTCATGTGTTGGTCACTCACATGCAGATGTACATGAGCATGTGTACATGTGTGTGGGGGCCAGAGTTTGAAGTCAAACGTTTCCCTCAACCACTCCCCACTTTATTTACTGAGGCAAGGTCTACAGCTGAACTGTGAGCTTGCCAGATTCAGCTAGTCTAGCCCAGCTTGCCTTAGGGACCCCTACTTCACCTCCCAAGAGATTACAGACAAGCCACCATGGAGCCCCACTTCTGCCTCCCAAGCGTGGAGATTACAGACAAGCCACCATGCCTGCCCAGCTTTTACGTGGATTCTAAAGATCCAAACTCTGTGCTCATCCTGGTATGGAAGTGCTCTGTCCCCTGAGCCATCTCCCGGGCCCTTTACGTGACCTTTGACGGGTGGATTGCCTGACCTCTGGCTCCTTCAACCATCACTGCAGGAGTATAGGAGGTCCTTCTGCATTTGTGTTGCTTTCATTGGTTAAATAAGGAGACTGCCTTGCCTTTTGATAGGGAAGGACTTAGATAGGCGTGGGAAAGAGAACAGAATGCTGGGAAGAAGAGAGAGAGAGAGAGAGAGAGAGAGAGAGAGAGAGAGAGAGAGAGAGAGAGAGAGAGAGCCGCCCGCCACGAAGCTGCCAGGTCAAAATACTGAATCTTTCCCTGTAAGCCGCAAACTTGTGGTGATACACAGATTACTAGATATGGGTTAAAGCAAGATGTGAGTGTTAGCCAAGAAGAGGCTAGATATAATGGGCCAGGAAGTGTTTTAAATGAATACAGTTTCTGTGTAATTATTTCAGGTATAAGCTAGCCGTGCGACTGGGAGCTGGGCGGCGGGACACAGCCAAGGATGGCTGGGACGACAAGCAGCCCACCCTCTCATTACTACACTGCAGCAGCATCTTCCCTTGGTCCATTTGGTCCCAGTTGCTTTTCCTCAGCTATACTGAATCCTTTCCTGCCATGGAGCCTGCATGTGTGCGTGCACTCCTCATCTCTGTTTTTCTCAGAGGAAGGTTTCCAGAGGCCACCATTGCAACTTCATAGCACAAGTCACAAACTGTAATTGAGCCCCCTTTTGAGCCTCTGTCTCACACATACTGGACTGTATGCTCAGTGAGGCCAGATTGAAGCCCACATTTGCAGGGCTGCCATCTCAGAGACTAGCCACGTGCCTACCGTTTAAAAGATGCTAAAAAACCCTGATGAATGAGTGATTAAATAAACTTCCCAGAACAGAAAGAGGTGGGGAAAGCATCTCTTCCACCTGCTATTAGAGTCTAATCCAGAGTTGTTGAGATGGATGTAAGCTCTCATTTGCCCTCATCATCGCCACTGTCATCAGCAGTAGCTCCCTGCTGGCCCTAATGGTGACTACATCGCATAGCCTTGGGGAAAAAAACACTCTTTCTGGGTAATTCCAGTTTCCCTCCTCCAATTTTCACTCCAGGCAGCTGGGAGCTAAAGGTTGGGAGCCAGCCCATGGGGAGTGATTACAGGGCAACAGAGAGACGGTGGGACAATTTCAAAGCTTCTCTTCTGTTGGCCAAGCCACCCTTTGAGCAGCCGTTCTCAGACTTCAACCCACGCCCGTGTTCTTTATTGCGACAAAATAAAAAAAGAACCCTGCCTTCTAGCCTGCTGGGGGGGGGAGCTCAAAAGAAGTGGGAGGAGCTCAGAAGAATGTCTTCTCTTTAACGGAGACAGCACATGAAGATCCTCAGAAGCAACCATCGATGCTCGCCAACCACAGAAGGGTAGCATTTATATATTCTTCCTGCAGGAGACCAGTCTCACTGACCACCAAGAAACCTAGACCACACCTCAAGAACATCTCTCTGAAAGGGTGCAGGCATTTCCTGATACCTCCCCAGCTCTATTATTGTGGTTCCAGTTGAGGCCAAAGCCCGTTAAGTTAGCATCATTTTTAAGCAAGAGCAGAGTCAACCTCACCGTGGACCCCTCACCAGCCCTGCCTCTGTCAGTTGGCACCGTCTTCCTCCTCTTCGGATGTGGTTCCTCGCTTACACGTCTTGGTCTGAGACCATGTGGAGCAACCAGGTCCATGAATACTCGGGCTTGAAGGCTTTAAAGCAATCAAAGGCCACAAGTGGGTTTTAAAATCAATGAGCAACCACAAATGGGATTTCAACATTCATTGCCCCTGCTCACTTCTGAAGATGAGTCCCATACCCCTAAGAATATTGAGTGGCACACCCAGCTAGTCCATTTATTGTATGCTACCCATTGCCAGGCACTGGACTGGGGACAGACAATCTGATGGTGATAGAGCTGCAGCCTAGTTCTCTATAAAAAAGAAAGTCAGTGAGACCACAGCTACAGTGAAGGAAAAGAAATGAGGATTGAGGGAGAGTGAACTCATGAAGTCTGGGCCAAATAGGTAAGTGGGCACTTATGTGGTTCATGGATACGGACACTCCAGAGAGGGGCATTTAGACAAAAGATAAACTCGGTCTGCACCTGGTGGTTAGTAAGTGAGAACTGGAGGGAGCTGGGCTTGCTGGCAGGTGGGCCTGAGCCGCTGGAGCTCGGGAGAGGCGTGTGGACGTTGGGATCGCATCTGGGAGTTCAGGATGCCTGTGCGCTTTCAGAAGCACCAGTATCACCCTTTCTGGTAGACTCACGGAAGGAACTCACTTCCTGGTGGACTTCACAGATGAGTGGAGCCTGAAAGCTGTGTGAGATGAAGTGGCGTACTGAACAGGAAGCATTCAAGACAGAAGGGGGAACTCAAACTACCAGAGGGGAGCCAAGAGATTCTGAGAAACTAAACTATTTAATACAGCGAGAAGGTAGCATAGGGAACTCACACCAGCTTTAATGAGTGGGCAGAAAAACCTGAAGAGGATGAAGGACAACCACAGAAGTAAGAGAAAAGAATAAAGTCGGGGGAAGCAAATACTTCAAGAAAAGAAGTCACCAGGGTCACCTGGTGATGAGAGGCATATCTGCAGTGTCTAAAAGGGTGTCTGGGACTAAGTGAATTAAATTGTATGTTACACTGTTTAAAATGTTCCTTGACTTTAGCAAGGTGGCCTAGGAATAAAGAACTTTCTAGAAAAAGAACTGGGGAAATGGCCCAGTGTTACGGGTTGTGGAATAAATATAGACTAATACAATGAATGTTGGCAACCCTCCAAGATCTTGGGCTCAGTCCCAAATTCTTGCTGAGTCCTAAAAGGGGCCCTTATCTCACCCTTCCCTGTCACAAGATACCTTGGCACCACTGTCATTCCTTTCCAAACTCAGAGACCCCATCTTCTGATCCCTCTACCTGGAGTCTTCTCTCCAGCCCCTTCTCACACATGCAGGCTCAACTGACCTGGCATGTCCTTGGTGTTACCTTCTGTCCAATCTCCTGTGGAATTCCATTCCATTCTTACACACAGCGCAGCTTCTCCCCATCTAAAAACAGACAACAAATAACTTGTGAGAATATTATATAATGGATTCTCTCAACTAAATCATAAGTTCCCCTAAACATATGCACCATGAGGGCAGGAATTGGACCTCAGACCCAAACAGTAACTGTCCTGTGGTAGACACTCGAGCATTATTGAAATGATAAATCAACAAATAAAGGAATGATGCAGTTGTTGAAAAGAGCCGTGAGATCAAGGAAGAACTTTTGAAGTAATAGAGACAACCGCACATTGGAATGCTCATGTGCCCAGTTCAATAGAGAGTAACAGGAGGTAACCAAAAAGTGGAAATATCCCAGGAGACATACCAGAAGGCTGAAGAGTGGGGGAGTACCACCTTTGATGGAAGCAGGAAGTTGAGGAAGTGACTGTCAGTGGGCATATTTTTCCTGTGGAATAAAATCTAAACCTTATTTTTTCTTCATTCGAATAAGATCATTCCAATAGACCCTTAGGCTTTCCTTTGAAAGAGACAAAGGAGTGTGTCATGTAAAGAAAAGAGGTGGGAGAAGTGGGTGGACTTCAGATATGCTCTAGAGGCTGGGGAGCTAGATGGAGGAGGCTTCCTTTATTTTCTCAGTTGAGTCTGTCAAACATGAAAAGGGGCTGCTTGGTGCTAGAGCAATGGCTCAGCAGATAAGAGTCCTTCCTGGCCTTCCAGAGGACAGATTCTCACACCCATCACCAGACAGGCTCACAAACACACACGTAAGTCGCTCCAGAGGCTCTGACACGCTCTCCTGACCGCTACAGGAGCCTATACACAAGTGGCATTCCCCTACACAAAGCACACATATATGCACATAACCTAAAAAACAAATGTAAATACATCTGTTTTCAAAGCAACTAATTTAAAGAACCAAATATTCTCACACCTGTTACTGCCACAAACAGCAGTCTCGATTGATATTTCCCTCTCCGAGGGCAGCTAGTTTAAATTCCTTCTACTGGATATTTAAAGTTTTTGTTCATATGAGTAGATAACATGTGTGTTTTTAATTCCTGGTCCTACTAGAATTTATTTACTATTGATTTATTAATACCCATATTGAATATGGAATTTATTTATTATCCATGGACCTCCACCAAGGTAACTCTATCCTGCCAAACACCTCCACCTCTGCGATACATGTACACTCTTCCTTCTCACTCCCAGCTTTGCCAGAATACATCACAATTTTACGTAGACTAATAGTCTGTGCTTGTAGCTATGGCTAGCTGAAGGCTATTTACAGAGGGGCATGGGCTCTAGCTCTTTGGCTGCACATGTCTTCTCTTTTGTCTGTAGTTAATAGCTGCATAAGCTAGGGAATGGCTCAGTGGGTAAGAACACATGCTGAGTAAGCATAAGGACCTGAGTTTGAATCCCCAACACTCACATAAAAATCCTGATGAAATTCCAGCTCTGAAAGACAAAGACAGGAGGACCCAGGGAGCTCCCTAGCCAGACTCAGTGACTGGGAAGACAGGGTTAGCTCTTATTTCTGTCTGGCACAGTATTGATTGCCCCAAGGGGATGTAGGGGAAGCAATGGGGAGGAGAGATTAGCAAGAAGGAGCAAGGGAGGAGAGTGTGGTGTGAATAGGAACGAGGTGCAATGATGTCCATCTATGACCATGTCAGAATGAAGCCCGTCGTTTTGTCCAGTAACTAAAATAACTGATTTTTTTAAAAAACTGAAGGAAAGGGAAGGAAAAAATAAAATGTCATTATTTTAGATGATGTCACTTTGCACAGAAAAGCAAAAAAAATCTCTAAGCAAATTAAAACAAGTTAAAAAAGCAGAACTCTGTTGCATTTCTGTGTACTTGGGATAAACAGTCAGAAAGTAAAATTAAACAGAAAATTGTGGCTAAGAAAGATATCAAGAACCATAAAAATACATTCCTGACCTCTCCAGAAATAATTACAACACTATATTAATAAAAAATAGCATGACCCAAGTTAACTGGAGGTTTCAGACAACAGCTCGGTACACGCATCCCTCCATCTCCATCCAATGCTAATGTGTTTTCATGGCACTCAATGAACCTGACTCTAAAATTCATTTAAAATAGTAAAAGGGAAAAACTTAGCCAGGATGAGCATCGAGGGAAGACTCGCTCCACCAGAAAACATGCTTTTTTGTGAAACTGCAGTAATTAAGACAGGATGGTCCTGGCATGGGGACAGGCAAACAGACCATGGACTAAAATAGAGAGCTCAGAACAGACCTTTGCATGATTTAACTGTGGTATATGACAGAAACAGCCTTCCAGATCAGTGGGAAAATAAATACAGCTGGGTAAAGGGGTTATCCATACAGAAAAATACGAAACTGGATCCATGCATCACCCTGTACACCAAAATTCCTTCCAGATGCATCAAGGGCTAAACTACAATAATAATAATAATAATAAAACTTGAAAACTCTCAGTTAAACTCAGAGGCAAATATCTTTTAGACTTTGAAATAGAATAGGATTTCTTAAACTAAGAAGTGCGATTTTAAAAACTGACAAATTTGCCCAAATTTAAGGCTTCTATTTGTAAAAGGAAAGTGAAAACAAGCTGTAGTGGAGAGAGGATGGGCGATCTATGTAGCTGGGGCCTCTCTGGGCCAGCACTTTCTTCCCTAGTGTAATGCCATGTGAGACTTTTGCCCTGGTACACCTGGAGACACCTACAAGAATGCTCAGAGAAGCATTATTCCCAGCAGTGAGGTCTGGAAGCAACCCAGACGTCCATCAACAAGAGAACACCTGAATAAACGATGCTACATTCACATGGCAGGATGTAACTGAGAACAAACTGCAACTATACTCAGCAGTATGGCTAAATCCTGAAGATAGGAAGTAAAGTAAAAAAATAAAAAATAAAAAAATAAAGATTTAAAAAAGAAAAAGAATACCCCCTAAAAGGCTATGGACATCATAATATACTTTTTAGGAAGCAATACATCTTTAAAAATAAAAGTTACCTTATAGAAATAGAATTGGATACAGTGGATAAGGGTACGCCACTTATTCGTGCCAAATCAGTTCAGTTAAATTGGAACCGAATCTTCCCAGAATGACTTCCCTTCACAGTTTTGGGTTAGCAAGGCCACAGAGGACATTCTGCCCAGTACTTGAAGGCCTCTCCACCTTGTGTTCAGAAGGTGGATGCCAGGGAACTGATCCCTGCCACAGCTCATTTACCTGTTACAAAAACACTAGCTAACCCAGGTCAAGGGCAGACACAAAGCAGCTCTGCGTCCTCTGACCCAGTAAGTGCAGCTCCTAGGGCCCATATCTCCTCAGCTCTCGCAGGTCCTCCTCCTTCAGTCTCTTTGATACTAAGGCTGGGATCAGTAGCCTGACCTGCAGACTGTGGAGTATATCTATTTCCCACCTTTAATAAACTCTATAGTCTAGACCTTTCCTAGACTTTGTTTCTATGCTCAAAGACATGAGATCAAATAATATAAAGCAAAAGAAAAGGAATGTGACTATAAAGTCCAGGATACTGGTTCTTGAGGTAGGAGAAGGCATGTTAGACTGGCAAAGTCCCAAAGAGGAGATAGAATTTATTCATGAATCTAGCCTTTGTATTGAGTGGTTTGATTAAGAGCGCCTCCAGGCTCCTGTGTTTGAATATTAGGTCCCCAGTAAGTGGAACTGTTTGGGAAGGAGTAGGAGGTGTGGCCTTGCTTGAGGAGGTGTGTCACTGAGGAGGCTTTGAGGCTTCAAAAGATCCCTGAGATTTCAAGTGCTTTCTCTCTCTTTGCCTCATGGTTGTGGATCAAGATGTGAGCTCTTAGGTATTGTTTCAGCCACAGTCACGGTCTTTAGCTCTCTGAAATCACAAGCAAAATTAAATGCTTTCTTTTATAAGTTGTTTAGATCGTGCTATTTCCTCACAATAGAAAAGTAACTAAGGCAAGTGGTAAGTTGTTCATTGCACAAAAACACGGTTGGGTAGACTGCCATTTTATGGGTCAGTGAAGGATTACAAATATTCTAATTACGTAAACTTCAGGCAGGTTGGGTGAGAGAAAGAAAGAAGAAAGAGAGGGTAAGTGAGCAGGAAAGCAGACAATTTCCGCTAAAGGGACTTGTGTCTGAAGCCCTAGCCACTTTCACTTGTCTCTCCAACTCCATGGACACAAACTTAGTTTCCTGCCTCATTCAGTTCGGAAACGAAATGTCTTCAGTGGGACTGTCATGTATCTGGATGACTTCAAGATGGTTTGTGACTAACTTGGGAACAAAAGAATCAAGGCTGCTGTTAAATAATGGGCAAGTTTTGCCCCAGGCGGGGACGGTGAAAGCAATAGCTTCAAGGAGTATTTTGAAGAAAGAAAAGGCTCTAGAATGAACACAGAAGACACCTCACAGCTAATGCATGAAGGTTGGTAAGCTGGGTTGCAGGCATGTGTTCTGACTTCTCCCTGAACGCACCTTTGGAGAAGCACCAAAGTCCCCCAACCCCAGAACTTGCTTTGTAGACCAGGCTGGCCTCGAACTCACGGAGATCTTCCTGCCCCTGGGATCTCTGCAATCCTCTGCTGGGACTAAATGCATGTGCCACCACACCCAGCAGGAGACTTTTCTTAATTTAGGGTTCCCAAAAGGAGACACTAAAACATTTGAATGTGTTGCATTTGGGAGATGTACGGATTAATTTTCTTCCCGCTGTGATAAAATACCTAGCAAGATCAACTTAAGGAAGAAAGAGTTTATTTATGCTCATGGTTTCAAGACTGACCATGACAGCAATATCCTAGGAAGTAATGTGGAAGCAAAAAAACAATTAAAACTGAGGGGAGAATGTGTTCACTGATGAGCTAAGCTCAGTCTGCTTGGAACCCTGTGGATGTCCTGGAACGTCTGTCAGGCAAATACATGCGCTAAAGGAAGAGGCCTGGGTATTTATACCTCAACTCCTGTCCTTCACTGAGGTGCTTTTTTGAGTGTTGAGTCATCATTACTGTAACCTGCTCTGCCATGAGCCAATCATGTTCCAGGGACAGAGTTTCCTCAGGCAGGCAGATTTAGGGATCTCCCAGAGGTAAGGGACTGTCTGCAGTGACCTCTGATGGACACACAGCAGAGACGAGTGGTGGGTGCTCAGTGCCAGGGCACCGACAGTCAGCAGAGGTGCATGGAGACAGAAAGTGTTAGTATCTCTTTCTGCCCTGGCAGACTGGCCCACGAGCAGGCCATCCTTACACAACCTCTCTAACCTCCTAGAAAGGTCTTCCTTCCAACTTATCTCCAGAGCTAGTCCTTCACAACATCTGGAATTTCTGAAAAAATGCATTAATCATCCAATATTTGCAATAAATTTCCAGGTGAATCTTCCAAAGTTGGCTTCTGTTGTGTACATCTAGATTACATGTCACCTGGCACACCTGTGCACACACACCTGGAGACCATTGCCCCGACCTGTATCTTTAAGAAGAGGAGTCATCCCTGCACACCTCAGTTTCCTTAACCACTATAGGAGAAGGTTGGAGATTATTTTCTAGTTTCCACTTCGTGGTATGATTCAATGATTCGATTTGGGCCAAGCTGTTGGTCAGACAATGGAAAACCCACAAAGCACATTCCTCTAGTCTAACTTACAAACTCTATTATCCACCAACTTTATAACCTCCTAAAAATGCTAACAAGAGGTTGTTAAGAATGGAAAAGATGGAACGAACACAAGGGCTTAGGTTTTCCCATAGCCCTACATGGAAGCAATCATGTGGATCCATGCGCACATGCACTCGTGCCCTGATTTATGGAGAAAGTGCTCTCCCTTTATCCAAAGAAATTCTTGACAGGCAAAGCCAGGTTGCCTACAGAATTCCCATTATGGTGAATTCCCAATCCATATCAGATTGAATTTCCCCTCTCGCATCACCACTAGTCCTGGAAGGAGAGCGTGAGAGGCTGGCACATGTTGCTCTCCTCCAGCACGGATTCAGAAAACAGAAGTCAGAAAAAAGGATATGGCTGTGGTGGGCTATCACCTCCCAGCTAATGATACAGTTGAGCAAATGCAGCAATGTTGAGGAAAAAGAAACAGATTCCTGGCCGACTCTCTGCAAAGTCATGATGATTTCCCAAGGTGTCCAGGGTGGAGGAGAGATGTCTCTGATAAAGTGTGGGCCACCGATTGAGCAGCGTGGAGAAAGCAACTGACTGCGGCCGTCTGTGTGATTTGGCAGCCCACAACTATTCTGACAAATCTAAACAAATCACAGCCTCTGGCTTCCTGATGCCTTCTGGAAAGTCCTATAGTGACTGCTCAGTGCTGGCCTCCCAGACAGAAGTGAAGAAAATGTGCAGATCCTGCAGGTTTGGGGGCCCTTCCTAGGGCATCTGCTTACCGAAGCAGCTGCCACTCTCCCACAGATTTGGCTGCTTTCTGCAAAATGCAATTTTTCATTAACTAATCATACATTTGCGAGCCTTCCTACTGTGTCCACAGCCAGCACAGTAGGCAGCAAAGCCCCTGCTCTCTCTAAAGCACAGCCATATGGACCCCAGCACCCAACAGGTAGTCCACACTGGACAGCTGCAATTTGCCCCTGCCTGCCTAGCCAGACCTCTCTAACTCCATTCCCAAGGCTGGAGACAGCCATGCACGTAGTCATCTCCTAGAGACATATGTCCAGCCCTGAGTCACAGAGGCTGCTCCACCCCACCCCACTCCAGTTTCTCCCACATCTCTGCTGTGGCAACCACAGTCACCTAATTAGACACGTTTTACAGGAGCTGACAGATTAACCTGCCCATTTCAATCTAGAGCAGGATATGAAATAGAAGAGACATTCTACCATTGAAGTCCCTACCCCTAAAAAGAAATAAAATATAAGCAAATAAATCTTCGTGCTCCTTGGCCCCAGCAGTGTTTCTGTGAGCATCTCTGCAGACAGTGGTGACAGGAAAGCCAGGAAAGCGTCATGGGCCTCTGGAGAGTCAGCCTGGTCCCTGCAGAGGGAGTCTGGAGCCCAGCTGGGACACTGCAGCCTAAGGGGAGTGGACAAGGAGAGAGTGAGGCCAGCTCCTATAGTGGTGACCTGCTCTCATTCAGCATAATTGGGGACAGGCAGGAATAAGGAAGTGACTGTCGCCAAAACATCCCAGGTACCCTAGACAAGGGGACAAGAAAGCCAGTTCCCTTCGGGAGGGTGGAGGGGAGTGCTCTCATTTGCGTAGGCTCCCAGAAGGTTCACATTCTGGAAATTTGGTCCCCAGAGTTGGGAGGTGGTGCTATCTTTCAGGCAGGAAGGGCAGATGACAGGAGGTTCCTAAGGACATCGCCCTCAAATGAGATGTTTTTCATAAATATGATAATCCTGCTTATTTGGAATGGCAGTGTGGTTTCAATTCACTAACACAGTGCTCACCAGCCTGGGCCAATTAGTACTTTTGTCTCCTCATAATCTCTTTGTTTTAGTCGTCTTTGCATTCTCTTCCACTTCTTCATAAAACGGACAATGAGTTATTGTGAACTGAAGTCTCCCTTCTGGGACATTCTTCCTGTCTAGTTGTGCCCAGTGTCCGACCTCTCTCTATTCACACGCCACGACCTGCCCCATCTTAGCCTCTAGCAGCTACTATGCTATTATTCTACGTTAACATCAATTTGCTTAGCTTCCAAATATAGGAGAGAACACGTCTTTCTGTGTCTGGCTTATTTCACCTAATGTAAGAGCCCCCTAATCCATTCATTTTTGTCACAGATAACAGAATGCATTGTTATGGCTAAATGATGCTCCGTCGCATGCGGGTGTGTGAATGTGCGTGCAGGAGCACATCGCTTTACCCGGTCATCGTGGAGGTTCATCCCATGTCTTGGCTAGTGTGGGAAGTGCTGCAACGGACCCAGGAGGGCAGACAGCCCTGAGGTGTTGTTCCATTTTCTTTGGGCACATCCCCAGAATGGGAGCGTGGAGCCTACAGTAGATAGAGCTGCCATCTTTTGAAGCGTTCTCATACTGTCCCTGTAATAGCTCTGCTCATTTACACCCCACTAGCGGAGTTTGAGTTCTCTGTTCCCTAGGTCCCTGGCAGCACTCTATTTTTGCTGGCATGACAGTAGCCATCCTGCCTGGGGAAGTGAGAGCTCGGTGACTCTGATTTGTATTGCTAAAGAGAACAGTCTGACTCCTGGGGGACCCCACTTGACTCTCATGAGAGTTGGTTGACTCAAAATGAGGCCACACCACTTGCGAGGCCCTTTTCTGCACACAGCTGATTCCTTTTCCTGTTCCCCATGGCTCTGTGATGCGGCCAGGGCAACTCCCACAGGGCCAAACAGTTACAGTCGCGGGGTCTTCGATGCTCAGAGTCTGAAACTCTAGACTAAAGGAACATTTCCTTCTCTGTAAAGCACCCAATACCAAGGATTCTGTTCCCAAGAAGCAGAGTGTGAGCTGATACGACAGAACGGAGATAGGGAGGGCGTGTGAGACATCGCTGGCTGGTCAGAGGTCGCAGCCTCCCCATGGCCTAGCAGCGAATCTCAATAGCCCGGCAACATGGAGCTCCCTCCCTCCAGCAAAGCTTCCTCTCTACCTGCCCTTATCTGGAGAATGTCCCTGGGCCTGGAGGACTCACCTTATATAAAAGCTCTCTCTAAACCGGATGCCTGATTCATCTTTAGCTTGACCCTTGGCACCAGCTCCTGCGGGGAAGATGCGCACTAGAAGCTGTGCAACGGGCCCTGCTAGGCCTTGTGACAGGAGCAGCCACTTAATGCAAATCGGGGTTGGCCCTCAGGCTTCCCAGTCCTGCGTATTCCTTATATTCTGGGATAAAATTGAGCTGATTCACTGAACTCTGTCTCCCAGACGGCTGTCTCTGTTCATGCTCATGGGGCACCGAAGCTTTCTGTCACCCTTCCTGACTCTTCCTCCTCTCAACCTGGTGGTCAAGGGGAATGACGACCTCACAGAGAGGAGAGAAAGAGGGAGCGGATTCTCTACATGTGACTGCAATTCAACATAATCACAGGAGAAACCCCAAACACCTAGTTTGTCATCACACGTACAGTGGGTACTTAATAAAGCCCTGCTGATGGTAGAGCTTTAGGAAACCTGGGAGAAAATAAGCAGTGGGTTCCAGGTGTCCTTTGAGAAGCAATGGAAAAAATCTCCAACCCCACATCTCTCTCCAACTGGGATTGTCCAAGCATTGGAAATTTCCAGATTCCTTTTCTGGGGTAATGGGGTAATGAAGACTTTGTTGAAAGGCAAGCACTGTCTAGGTAGGATAACTGATGAAGGTGTTGTGGTCTATCATTCATCCAGGACTGCAAAGGAACTTCAATCCAGCAACCAGTGCTGACAGACTCACCGCTGCCGGAGGTCTATCCTGAGACACCGTGAGACCAC
>PVIU01016632.1:0-44382 GCA_004026605.1 Ondatra zibethicus | reverse complement strand
CCTGGACGCTCAGTCCGGAAGCATTGCCAAATATGGAATTGTTTACCTCCAAACTGCGAGGATGCAAGCGCCATCTTGTAATGGCGTTTGTGCCTATGGCTCCCTGCATCAGGACCCATGCAGAAGGGAAATAACCTGGCTGATAGGACTGCCAAAGAGATAGCGATGGCCCCCAGAGTTGCACCAGTCTTAAGAGGCCCGAGGGCAAAGGAACTTACCCCAGATTCCCAACTACATGCCTGAAGATCTGGCATGGATCCATACCTTTCCTATGGCTCAACCCCTAGAAGACTGGTGCCGATGGACTGGTCATCCTGCCAAGGAAGCTAGGACATGACATACTCAAAAAGATTCACCAGACCTACTGTGTCGGGCCAAAGTTAAAATCAGAATGGCAGTCAAGCTGTTGAACAAATTGTGTCCCAGTGTCATGCCTGCCAATTGACCAATGCCATATTGTCCCCCTCCAATCTGGTGCTGGACAGAGGGGGACTCCACCAAGTAGAATGTATTGGGAAGTAGATTTTACTGAAATCAGACCTGGAAAATTTGGATATCGGTACTTGTTAGTATCAATAGACACCTTCTCTGGATGGACTGAGGCGTATCCAACCAAACACAAGATGGCCAACATGGTAGCAAAGAAATTAAATGAAGAAATCCTGCCCAGGTACAGCTTCCTGGCCATGATTGGGTCTGACAGTAGCCCAGCCTTCATATAACAGGTAAGCCAGGAAACAGCTACTGCACTGGGGACCGACTGGGAACTTCATTGTGCTTATAGACCCCACAGCTCAGGGCAGGTAGAAAGGATGAATAGAACCCTAAAAGAGACCTTAACTAAATTAGCTCTGGAGACTGACACAGACTGGGTGACTCTTCTCTCCTTTGCCCTGTTTAGGGTGAGGAACTCTCCATATCAGATGGGCCTCACTCCCTTCAAGATTATGTATGGAACACCCCCTCCCATGATACCAAGCATCCAGACTGACCTGCTCTCCACCCTGGATGACCCAGATATGCTGAACTCCCTTCTCAGGCTGCAGTTAACCCACCAGCGGCCCCAATTGAGGGCCATATATGATACAGCCGCCAAACCCCACAGGTTCCAGCCAGGCAACTGGGTCCTCATTCGCAGACAGCACAAGACCTTGGAGCCGGTATGGAAGGGTCCATTCATTGTTCTGATGACCACACCAACGGCCCTCAAAGTAGATGGCATCACCACCTGGATGCACTACTCCCACGCCCGTCCAGCCGATCCGTTTGCCATCTCAGAGGACTACAAAGGAGACACGTGGACATGGGAGGCTTCCAAATATCCCTCCAGTCCGCTAGAATTGTAACTTTGCCGCAACAATCCAGTCAAGCCCCATTGATTTTGTTTCTGCTGCTAGCTGCCCACGTCCCCTCTTCCTCCTCTATGCATAATCACCATTTCCCATGGAACCAAACCTGGATGATTGTTAACGAGGACAGTACCATAGCTAATAGCACCTCTTCTGCTCAGAACCCCAAGACACTTGGTTCCCTGACCTCTATGTACACCTTTATGACCTGGTAGGAGAAAGGCAGGACCCCTCAGACCTGAAACCATTCCCGGGGTATGGATGCAAAACTCCTTGATGGCGGGGATCAACTTAATCCTTGGGATTCTATGTCTGTCCTGGCCACTCTCGTTCCAAGGAGCGACAACATACTTGCAGGGGTGCAGGGAACTTCTACTGTGCGAAATGGGGATGTGAGTCCATGGCATGGATTAGCTGGTCGTCCCATCACTGGGGTCTTAATTACTGTCCAACAGGCAGGGGATATGAAGACAGCAGGGATAGGAACTTGCTCTGCAGGCAGCAAACGAGTTGACTGTGGACCCTGCTACGATAAGGAGCGATACCCCAACCACCTCTGGGTGACTGCTGGAGGGTGCTGCAACCAGCTTGTCATCAAATTCACCTAGGCAGGAAAAGAGGCTGGCTGGACCATGGTAAGACCTGGAGCCTACGGCTCTACCGCACTGGCTATGACCCAGTACCAACATTCACCATCCACATAAGCCCAGTCACCCGCCATTAGGGTTTTGGATAGGACCCAATCAGGTCATTAATCCACCTTAGGTCCCAGCTCGTCACCCCAAGTTCCATCCAGTGGGGATGACTTCACAACCAACTCAGGCGAGTGTCAGCTCTAGCCTCATGATCATGTCAACTATCAACCTGTTGATGGGACACAAGCACCCTTTAATAGATCTGTTGGATAGATCGTACATGGTACTGAATGCTTCTAACCCAGTTTGACCAAAGCTTGCTGGCTCTGTTATGATATGAGTGCCTAGCAGTTAGTGTCACTGTTTCCACGATGGCTGACATCAATCACTGCTTATGGCAACAGAGCAGACAAGGCCTTACCCTAGAACAAGTGACTGGGCAGGGACTATGTATAGGGCAGGTTCCCCCAGATAAAACTTCCATCTGTAATTCTTCACTGTCTACCCACAATTTCACACAGGATCAGTACTTGCTCCCACACCATGACACTTGGTGGGTCTGCTCCACGGGTCTTACCCCTGTGTGCATATCAAAGTCCTAAATCAGATCAGGGGATATTGTGTACTAGTCAAGCCTATTCCAAGAATAACCTATCACTCTGATCAGGAGTTCCTAGACCTCATGCACCAAGAATGGAGCCAGCCCTCATGGCTATGGAGACATAAGAGAAAGCCTATGACAGCCCTCACCCTTAGTCTACTTTTAGGCTCTAGCCTGGGGGGATTGGGTATGGGAATCTCAGCACTAGTAACCCAGAATCAATATTACTCCAGCCTATGTGTTTCCATAAATGTGTATATAGAGCACATAGAAAAATTCATTTCCCACTTAGAGGAGTCCTTCTCCTCCCTGGCGGAGGTAGTCTTGAAGAACAGGAGGGGATTAGGTCTTCTCTTCTTACAGCAGGGTGGGCTCTGTGCAGCGCTAGGGGAAGAATGTTGTTTCCTCACTGATCATTCAGCAATAATCAAAGACAACATGTCTAGAGTTAGAAAAAGACTGGCAAATCAAAAAAGAGAACACAAGGCCAGCCAGGGTTGGTTTGAAGCCTGGTTTAATAGCTCCCCTTGGTTGTCATCTCTATTCTCTTGGGACCTGTTGTAGGTGGCCACTTGTTTGTTCCCGGCTGCTCAGCCCCAAAATAACCACACAGAAACCATATTATTTGCAATACTGTTTGGCCAATAGCTTAAGCATATTTTTGGCTAACTTTTACATATTAATTTAACCCATTTCTATTAATCTGTGTATCACCATGTGGCTGTGACTTACCAGCAAGGTTCCAGCATGTCTGTTCCTGTCAGTGGCTACATGGTGTCTTTCTTACTCTGCCTTCTTTCTGCCAATATTCAGTTTAGTTTTCCCTGCCTACCTCTGTTCTGCCCCGCTATAAGTCCAAAGCAGTTTCTTAATCAATGCTATAAGTCTAAAGCATACAGAGGGGAATCCCACATCACCTCCCCTTTTCTGTTTAAACAAAAAGGAAGGTTTTAACTTTTACAAAGTAAAATTATATAAAACAGTTATCAAGCAAGAATTACAGTTATATCTACTTTATCTTTTTTCATAACTAAAAAAACTATAACTATAACCATCTGTTCTTCAACTCCATTGAAGACTCCAGAAGGATATAATATTACCTAAGTAACCAGGAGGTACATTGTAATTGACTTCCAAAACTCTAGAATTGACACAGACATCTTGCTGCCTGGATAGTCACCCAAAGTTCTTCTGTATCATTGAAATATCCATCTTCAGCCTACAGGCTCATAATATCCAGCAGACTTTTCTACGGAGCAGGAAATTTGAAGATCTGTTCTACCTTGTAATGGCAAAGCCCATCAGTTGTTTCTTCTGTGTCCTGCAGAATGTCTAGTAGACTCTTTTGTGTAGCAGGAACCCCGAAGGATGGTCTAACCATCAGGCAAGTTGAGCAGTCATTTCTCTGTGGGTCCTGCATTTCCAGTTCATACAGCATACCATCAAGCAGTCTAGGCAAGAGCAGTTTCTTGCCCAAATGGCTAACCAACTCCATAATGAGCCTCTTCGATGCCCATCATCCTCTTGAAGTAGATTGGTGCTGCTGGGAGCAGATGTGTCTCATTGTCATGAAAAGTCTTAACTTCTTAAAACATTTTAAATGGCATATTCTGAAAGTCTCTGAAAGATTTGAAGAATACATATCTAACTGAAATATAGCTCTATATATCTAGAAAATCTAACATGTCTATAAACTTGATTATTATAGATGACTCCTATTAATCTATATTTCTTAATTATACATTACATTTTTAAATGAGCTGTACAAACACAATACCTTAATCCAGAGCAGAAATATATATTATATATATGTATATATAACAAAATTGACCTTAAATTTATATCAACAAGCCAAGATACATACCAATGCAAATCTCTATAGCATATTTCCCTTTAAATGTAAATAAATATTTATAAACAATCATTTAGGGAATTGGGGCATAGTTCTCTCCAAATTGCTTCCAGCTTTTTGTTGGGCAAAGTAATTTTTGGGGGTGTTCATGGTGACCTTTCAGGGGGTCTTGGTCCATCAAACCACATTAGTCTGGAAGGATTCCACAGGTTCTCATCCTCTGTGGAAACAAAAGAAGGACTTCTTTTCTAAAACAACATATCATTAGACCCAAAGTTTAAAGACAAGATACCGTTAAAGTATATATGTTGGTTACTTAGCTCCTTCACAGCCAAAAATTTCAAAGAAAAAACAATAATGTACATAATCCAGACTCTCTGTGTATATTCCATCTTTATATGGCTTATTTTTTTCTTACTTTATTATTTTTTCTACAAGTTTAATATTAATTTTATTATCTTTACTCCATTAATCTATGACTATCTGTACTCTTTTACTACATTAACTGTCTCTTTACTCTTTTTATTCTCTCTCCCAAGCTTAAATACATTTTTAAAAACATACTGTGTCTTGTTTAGAGATCTTTTATGTCTGAATCTGTCCTTATTGCGTATCTGTAATCCTTTTCTGACCAGGATGGCTTTTTAAAATGCTAAGTGCTTTTTAAAAACCTAAGTAACAAGATTGCAAGGGCAAACATAGCCCTGCCTGCTTTCTCTGCCCAATCCAACATGGTGGAAGTCCATTCATTGCCTCTGAGACTGCCTGGTGGGAGCCATGCTTATCACCTCAACTCTGGTAACCAGTTGGCTCATGCTGCCACCAAGTAACTTGTAGCATGCTGCCCACAAACTCCATTCAAGTGCTTAGCCTCCTGAAAGAGCTAGAGTTAGTGCTGGCAGCACAAATCAGGAAGGTGTCATTTTGAAACCACGTGGGTTTTTTTTCTGCTACCACTGAATCAGAAAGACCTCTCTTAAAGGAACTGCAGCATGTTGCCAGCAAACAGAGCCCATCTGAAAAACAAAATATGGCTAAACTTTGGTTTTTAGTGTCTCGAATTCATTTTCAAGCCCTCTCAGGTTTTATGTGGATTTAGCTAGCACACATTGGACAGCCAATTTGTTGTAGGGGCTGCTTGTTTGTTCCCAGCTGCTCAGCCCTGAAATAACCACACAGAAACTATATTATTTACAATACTGTTTGGTCAATAGCTTAAGCATATTTCTGGTTAACTCTTACATATTAATTTAACCCATTTCTATTAATCTGTGTATCACCAAGTGGCTGTGGCTTCCCAGCAAGGTTCTGGCATGTTTGTTCCTGGCAGTGGCTACATGGCATCTTTTCTTACTTCTTCTTTCTCCAAGCATTCAGTTTAGTTTTCCCTGCCTACTTCTGTTCTGCCTTGCTATAGGTCCAAAGCAGTTTCTTTATTAATCAATGGTATTCACAGTATACAGAGGGGAATCCCACATCAGGGACCCCTGGTAATTCTGCTTTTGTTACTGACTTTTGGGCCTTGCATTCTTAACTGGCTAGTAAAATTCATGAAAGACAGGTTGGGTACAATATAACTTATGGTCCAGAGATCACAAATCTACAGTCCCATCAGGACTGAAGATATTTATGAGTTAACTGTCAGGAACCCATGATTGGGTTCACTATAGTCACTAGAACAGGGGGGAATGAAGAACCAAAGCTCCTCCATTTTTGTCCTCCACCTCCATCTTATGCCTTGTGTAAGCTGTTTTCCATAAAACATTCCAGTCCTCAGAAATGGCTAGGGGCAAAAGTAACAGGGGAGCCATCTGGGAAGTATAGATAACCACAGAATGTCCCCACCTGAAGGTCAGGCAATAAGAAAACTTGACAAGCAACAGGCGAGGTTCGAAAATAAAATTTCTGAAAAGTCCCTAGACATGAGCCATTCAGGATTGAACCTGTCACCCCAAACCCTGCTAATGTAGCTTTCCTGAGTTTTGCTTTTAAATAGTGCCCTCTAGACAGGTGGGGTACCTCCTCTCATTGCTGTGCTGATGAGGTTCCTGCTGGCTTGCAATTAACGTGCCCAATAATAAATCTTGCTTTTTCATTTTGGTGAGCCAGTCTCCCTGGTGATCTTTTGGGGTCCTTATGGGCTGGACATAGCAATCATCATTGTCCTTGCCTATGAAATTTTCCAACTATGTCTGGAAAAACTGGAAACCTGATCAAGATCAGCCGTTACTCTTACTCTTCTTCTTCTCTTTGCTACTTCTACTTCTTCCCCTTACTCTCCTTTCCTCTCCTTATTCTTCCCCTTACTCTTATTCTTATTCTTCCTCTCCTCCACACCCCTTCACTTAATTTTTCCCCTTGCATAAAAAATAAAGAAGATGCAGAAGTAATATACTTGAGTTAATTTTTTATGCTCAAATCATCACCTGCCATAGACATCCAATTCTGAGCCCTGAGGGGGTACTGAGGCTGGTACTTAAGGCCCCCGAAAATGCCCAAGTTCTGTGGTGCTAGAGGCTGAACCCAAGGTTTCATGCACACTAGGCAAGCACTGTAACATGTTTTACCTCTAGGCCCTGTGTAACATGAAGGGCCGGGCTTGTTGGGGTTTCTGTCCTTTCCAGGTCCCACAGCCAGTAAGCCCCAAAGAAATCATACAGAGAGATCTATATTAGGTTATAAACTGAGTGGCTCATTAGCTCAGGTTTCATATTAGCTCTTATAACATATATTAACCCATTATCCTTATCTATGTTAGCCACATGGCTCAGTACCTTTTTCAGTGGGGGAGGTCACATCCTGCTTTTTCGGTGGTCTGGGCAGGACTAGGAAAGAACTTCCTTCTTCACAGAATACTCCTGTTCTCGTTGACCCACCTCTATTTCCTGTTTGGTTTTCCCTCCTATACTTCCTGCCTGGCTAATGGCCAATCAGCATTTATTTAAAACATGATTGACAGAGCACAGACAATTCTCCCACACCAGCCCTGATTCTAGGATTTTTAAATTTCTCTACTGATTCTTTCAACAACTCATTCAGATGTGTATTATTCAGTTTCTGTTTATATAGGTTTTCTGGCTATTAGTTTCTAGTTTCAGTTCATCATAATCTGATAAAAGCAAGAATTATATTTAGATCTTTTTTTGTATTTGTTAAGACTTGCCTTATGCCTAAAAAAGTCTACTCAGCAGTCATTGGGTGGAATGTTCTGTTCAATCCACTTGATCTTGATCTACACTACAGTTTCAGTCTAAATTTCCTCTTGAACTTTTATGTCTGTATAACTTGTCTATTGGTGAGAGTGGGGTAAGGGTGTTACTCTCCTTTATTGTAATGGGACCTATTTGTCCCTTTTTGTCCACTAGTGTTTTGAAACTTTTAATTTTTATAATTGGATGCATTGACATCTGATGCATATATATTTACAACACACATATATACACATGTATATGTACACACACACACGTGCACATACATATAGTTTTTTTTTTCAAAATAGTGTTTCTCCTCTATGTAGCCCTGGCTGACCTCAAACTCACAGAGATCTTCCTGCCTCTTCCTCCTTAGTGCTGAGATTAAAGGCATGTGCCACCACTGTTAAATGACAAGCAACTATTATATATTCTTGATCAATTACTTTGCTTTTCAATACATCCTGACCTTCTTTGTCTCTTCTGACTCATTTTTGCTTGAAGTCTGCCTTGTTGGATGTGAATTCAGAGGCAATAGTACAAACTCTAAACTGCTGAGTCATCTCTTCAGCAGGGTGGGGTAGATGTGTTGCTTATAGGCAGCAAACAATGGAACACTAATTTTAAAAATAAAGTCAGTTGCCGGCAGTGGTGGTGCAGGCCTTTAACCCCAGCACTTGGGAGGCAGAGGCAGGAGGATCTCTGAGTTTGAGGCCAACCTGGTCTACAAGAGCTAGTTCCAGGACAGGCTCCAAAGCTACAGAGAAACCCTAACTCTAAAATAAATAAATAAATACAACAAAAAAATTTAAAAAAGATAAAAAAATAATAAAGTTAGTCAGATTGTGTCTTTTAATTGGTAAACTAAGACTATTTTACATTAAGTATTATAATTGAAAACTGTGAACTAACACTTGTCATTTTGCTGTTTTCTAACATTTGATTCTTTCTTGATTATCATTTATTTATCTGCTCTTCAAGAATATTTCTGTTCTTCCACGATTGTATTTATCTTCCTCTCCTATGTGTAATATTCCTGTGAGTATCTTCTGCAGTGTTGACTTAGTTGTCATGGATTCTTTTAGTTTATGCTTATCTGGGAATGATTTTGTTTCCTCTTTGATTTTGAAAGGTAATTTTGCTGGGTATAATAATGTTGATTGGCAGGTTTTTCTTTCAGTCCTACATTCTCCTGAAAGTTAGACTTTCTGTTGGGAAAGAAACCGTTATTCTAATGAGGTTGCCCTTGTGACTGAGTTGGCAGTTTTCTCTCACAGTTATATTCTTTGTTCTACTCCTCATGAGTTTCTGTTGTTATTGTTGTTCTTTTTGTTTTTTGAGACAGAATTTCTTTGTAAAGCCTCAGACTGACTTTGTAGACCATGCTGGCCATAAACTCACAGAGATCTGCCTGCCTCTGCTCTGCCTCCTGAGTGCTAGGATTAAAGGCTTGTGCCACCACTGCCCGGCTTGCTTTTAGTGTTTTAACTATGTTATACTGTGCAGACATTCTTTTCTGACCATGTTAGTTCAGGGTTCTAGAAGTGAATACTGAGATATGTACACTTTCCCCAAGATTTGGCCATTTCCTGCTACTATTTTACTAAACAGGTTTTCTATGCCTTTAGTTTGTACCTTGATTTGTTCTTATATTTTAAAAAAAACCAAAATGTAAGTTTGGTGTCAGAAAGATGACTCAGTGGTGGGTGAAGGTGCTTACCACCAAGCTTGGCAACTTGAGTTCAATCCCCAGGACCTGCACGGTGGAAGGAAGGAACTGACGCCCACAGGTTGTCCTCCGACCTCGTCATGTGCACCATGGTAAGTGCATGCACACACAAACCTAAGTTAATACATACATATATATATATATATACATATATATATATATATGTAAATTTGCTATTCCTAGTGTGCCTTTAAAAAATATTTTTAAATAATTATTTATTCTTCTCTGTGTGTCTGAGGGTATGTATATGTAGCATGTGTGTATTTGGTGCCCTCAGAGGTCAGAAGTTAGCATTGGATCTCCTGGAACTGGAACTGGATGGTTGTGAGCCACCATGTGGGCACTGGGGATTAAACCCAGGTCCTCTGCAAGAACAACCAGTGCTTTCACTGGCTGAGCCGTCTCTGCAGTCTCTCAACTCTGTCTTGACATTCTGTTTATATTCATTTATTTTCTTTGCTACTGTTTGTGAAGGTCCCAATTTGTTGACTTTGTCTTCAAGCCCTAAATTCATTCAGCCTCTGGTGAAGCTGTTTTTTTATTTGACTTATTGAGCTTTTCATTTCCAAGTGAAAGACCCCCAAAGTGGTCTTGTCACCGAGGAGCACCCAGACTCAATAACCAGTCCGTCAGATGCAAAAGCACAAGGTTTAATTCCACGGTTGCACAAGCGGGTGCCCAGCTTCGGGATAGCTAAGCACCCCGAGTATCCGTGCAAGCAAGTTTTTATAGACAAAATCACAAGTTTTACATAAATTATAATATGGTGTACGGGTACAATTGGGATTGGTCTAGATATTCAACCCAGAATGAAATTAACATAGTTCAGCCTATTCCCAGAAAAACCTTGAATATGTGACATCCTGCCTGTTCCATCGTGACTCAGTTTACATCTGGTAATCATTCACTATGACCGGTTCTAATGATCATCTGTTTAGAAGAATGTGACCGGTTCTGATAATTGCTAGCCTTCCTGTCCTGTTCGGGGGGGGGGGGAGGAAGAATCTGCTGGAGTGTAGTTTCCCATTACCCAACTCATCCAGTTCGTTATGAAAAATTGGTTGGGGTCTTTCACAAGATTTCTCTTTTGATTCCTTTTCGTAATCCCTATCTCTTTATTGAGCGTCCTCCCCACACCCTGAACTGCCTTCCTTTACTGACTCAGTCATTTTCCCATATTTTCTGGGAAGCCTACCTGGAAGGTGGGCAACAAACTGTGCTTGGCAACACACTTTCCTCCACGGAACCATCTCAGCCCACTCACTGGGCCCACACTTCTCCTTCAGGTTGAGAAACACGGAGTCCCCAAGTCCAGAGGGTCTTTTCTTCCACATCTCTCTCCATCTTGATTCTCTTCCCTTTTGCTAAACCTCCCTACTACTGTGCTGATTTGATAACCAGAGTTTCTGGGTCTCCTTCCAGTAGTGAACTTGAATGTTTGTTTCCTACTTATTTTCATTTTTATGTGTACAGGAGTTGTACAACAGTGCTTGTCTCTAAACTACCCTGGTGACTCCAAAGCTGTTCTCAGATGGATGCCTTCTCTCCCTCAGCCCCAGCCTCTACTGTAGGGCATCATGTAGCGATGTGGTGAGGAGTCTTGCTTCACGAAGCCTTTCCACCATAACATATTGCCAAAATAAACCAAGTTGTTTTTCTCAAATATTTTGTTATAAGATGTGGCACTAACAAGAAAAAGAAAAGATGTGGCTATTTTAATTCAGTAATCTGCCAACTTGATTTGGAAGTAGAACTGATCCACAGGAACAAGGCCCTGGTTTTGGGTGGGGATTAAAGGTAGGTACACACACCTCCTAAAGGAAGGCCGTTCAGAGCCTAGTAAAATTCTGAAAATCCCAACTTTCTCAAGTCTCTTCCTACCCATTATCTTAGTTAGGGTTATTACTGCTGTGATGAGACACCATAACCAAGCAACTTGAGGAGGAAAGGGTTTATTTAGTTTACAGGAAGTCAAGACAGGAACTAAAAAGGGCAGGAACCTGGAGGCAGGAGCTTATGCAGAGGCCATGGAGGGAGCTGCTTACTGGCTTGTTTCCCACGGCTCGCTCAGCCTGCTTTCTTATAGAACCCAGGACCACCAGCCCAGGGATGGCACCACACACAATGGGCTGGGCTCTCTCCCGTCAATCACTAATTAAGAAAATGCCTTACAAGCTTGCCTACAGCCTTGATCTTATGAAGGCGTTTTTTGAAATGAGGCTCCCTCCTCTCTGATGACTCTAGCTTGTGTCAAGTTGACATAAACTGTCGAACACACCCAGTCTACCAGAAAGGGGATGTTATTGCCCCATCCGAACACAAACGCGGGCACAAATCCAGATTTACTAGAAAGTGGCAGGAAAAGGAGATGGTAAAAACTGTCTTCAGTCCAGCATACATGGAAATAAATGGTGACTAAGGATGAATACCAGAATGACAAGAGAGGCCCCATTTGTTGTCTCTCAACAGGCATGTTCCCAAGAGTCCATCAGCTGTAGAGTTTATAGACTGTCACGAACCGACTTGATGGAATGCTGATGGTTGCTCGGAGACAGAAGCTAAGGACAAAGGAGGAGGCATTACATGATTGCATTTATAGCATGTGTAAAATTTTAAATTAATCTGTGCTTTTACAGTCAAGATGGTGTGAAGCCTGGGGTACAATGAGTGACTGGAAGGGACAAGGGACGTCAGTCACCTCTGCCTGCCTGCTACTTTGTTTAGTGTGAAAACTCAGCGTACTGCAGTAAACAATGCTTCAATACAAATTTAAAACTGTGAGATTACTTTAAAATGAGATCTGATTAATTATGTTAACTTGTTCTTCTCTAGCTCTCTGTGAGTCACAAGCATATTCAGGTGACCTTGTAAATATTTAAGCTTAATCTCTCTGTTCTACAGATATGAAAATGGAACTGACCCCCACCCCCACCCCGTTAAACAGCACATTGTCTCACGGCTGTCAAGAAACAGAACTGAGAGCATTCAAGGTGTGTGAGCTTCAAATCTCTTGCCAGTGACTGGCTGTTTTGCTAGGCAGATTGTCTGTGTGTCTCTCAAGAGTAGTGGTGTTCAACCTTCATAATTTAGCCTCAGTCCTTCACTACAGTTCCTCATATTGTGGTGACTCCTAACCATAAAGTTATTCCGTTGCACCTTAATAACTGTAATCTTGATACTGTTATGAATTGTAATGATATTCAGGATATGTGATATGCGACCCCTGTGACAAGGTCGTTTGGGACCCAAAGGTTGAGAACCGCTGCTCAGGCACAAAGCTGCAATGGATGGATGCTTGGAGCCTGAGTGGTCCAGTACCCTACACGTGTCAGAGCCTAAATAATGTCCCTTTCCCCTTTTACAGGGAAATGGCATGGGTGGAAATGTTTGGGAGGGGGTACTGGTGGGTCAGCCGCATGTACTGCTCAGCCCTAGTTAGGGTGACCAGGCGACAGCAGTAGCCTTGTTGAAGCCTGCTTTCACCACTGGAGCAAAACCGTTGAGGGAGTATGAGAAACCTGTAAGGCAGGCTCTGGTTTTGGTTCGAATCCTTGCTGACCATTCTTAAAGTAAGCGAGGAACAGAGGAGCAGAGATAAAAACGTAAGCTAGA
The DNA here is from genome assembly GCA_004026605.1 of Ondatra zibethicus. Taxonomy (NCBI): domain Eukaryota; kingdom Metazoa; phylum Chordata; class Mammalia; order Rodentia; family Cricetidae; genus Ondatra; species Ondatra zibethicus. Next base: position 31,413 of record PVIU01016632.1, on the reverse strand, counting down.
GACCGATTTTGTGTGTGTGTTTGTGTGTGTGTGTGTGTGTGTGTGTGTGTGTGTGCGCGTGCGCGCGTGTGTTGGAGTGCTGCCTTGTGGGCTCTCGGTTTACGTTCTTGTTGGCCCTTTACGTCATCTGAGCCAGCCTGAGCTGGGGAAGTGTGACTACTGGTTCCTGCTTAGATCCAAGGCGACCCTTCCCAAGCTTTCCAGCACTTAGAAGGCTGGGGTGGGGGTGGGGTATCTAGATCTGGACACCAGCAGCATCCATTTACCCACAGGGATTCCAAGGTTTGCTCCGAAGCATCCCTATCAACCTTATATTTCACATCATGGCAGCGACACCTAATGGCCAAAGGAGAAACTCCAGCCTACTCCCCCTCACCAGGGGGCTTCGGTAGTGCCCATAGGAGACTTTCTTTCATTGCAAACTCAGGCTTTTTGCACTCGGCTTGTAGAGTCGGTGCCCTGGGTGCCGCCGAATCCGCCAAACTCAACCCTTAATCACACCCTGTCCTGGGGTGCATGTGTAATCACTTAAAACCGCTTTACCCAATGAGACCAAGGTTTCCAGGTGGGCGTTCAATCTGCCCCGCTTATTTTTCAGATGGGGAAACACAGACGCCAAGGGCCGAGGGAATTGCCCAGCCACTTAAAGTAGGATTTGGATCAGAGCCCAGATCTCCCGAAGGTTCCAGTCCAGGGCTTTCAGTGGCACCAAGCTGTTTCTACGAGTCTCAGACCGTGGGGGCCGCGCACACGATAGGTCTTCCACAGATGCTGCCTGTATGATAGCTTCCGCGCCACCGAAGTGACTTTCTAGTCGTGATCGGACCGATCCCCCACTTCTGTACCTGTCAGGATTTCTGATCATTACACTGGCACTCCCCTGACAGGGGCCACCGTCTTTTCCGACTCAGGAAAGACGAAATAAGGAAGGGTGGAGGATTCAAAAGGACCCCTCCCAGAATCCGGTTAGCCCAGTCAGTGAGCGGCAGTGTGCATCCCTGCTTCAGGTTTTTCCGACTTGCATGTGCCTCCAAGTCTCCAGGGAACGTAGCTGAAGCACCTACTTTGATCCAGCAAGTTGAGGGCGAACGGCGGTGGGGTGGGGGTGGGGAGCCTAAGAGTTTACATTTTCTAACCAGCGCCTGGATGTTGCTTTCTAAACTCGCTAACCGCGCTTTGAGGAGTACAGATGTGGACCAGTTGAGAATACTTAACTGCCTTGTTGGCTAGTTTATGTCAACTTGCACAAACTAGGATCACTTGAGAAACCTCAGCTGAAAAATTGCCTCCATCAGACTGGCGTGTGGCACATCCGCTGGGGCATTTTCTTAATTAATGATTGATGTTGGGTGGCCCAGCCCAACCGTGGGAGGTCCTGGGCTGAGTAAGTGCAGGCTGAGGAAGCCATGGGGAGCAAGTCAGAAAGCGGCATTTCTCCATGGTCTCTGCTTCAGTTCCTGCTTCCAAATTCCTGTCTAGAGTTCCTGCCCTGATTTCTCTCAGTGATGGACTGTGAAGTGTGCCCGGCCAAATAAACGCTTACTTCCCCAAATTGCTTTTGACCGTCGTGTTTATCACAGCGACAGAAACAAACAAAGACACTGCTCCTGCAGAGTGCCCAGGTCCGGTTCCTAGGACCTATATGGCAGCCCACAACAACTGGTAACTTTAGTTCCAGAGCATCCAAGCTTTCCAGCTTCTAGGGGCTCTTGCACACACGTGGTGAGCATATACTCAGATAGCAAACATACATACATATAAAATAAACAAATCTTTAAAAAACAATTTGTATCAATTAGTTAGAAGGTATATTTATAAGTGATGTACATTTTTATTTGTGTGGTTTATTTTTTAAACCACTGAACATACCAAAAGGATGTTTACTAATGCTAAATTTATAACTGGAGGAAATGCAAACTTATTGAGTCTCTGCTAAGCGGTCCAAATTGACAGCATTTTTCTGTCTTCTATCCTCACAATGGCTCTATGTGACGGTATTACTTACTGGCTGCTCTACAGATAAAAATGCTGTCGTAATTCTAGTTGGTCTTAATAATAAAAACACATTGTCAGATATAGGGGCTAATGCTGAAGATCAGAGAAGCAGAGAGGCCAGCCACTAGAGAGTTCTTTTTTTTTTTAAAAGATTTTTTTCTTTTTAAAGATTTATTTATTTATTATGTATACACCATTCCTTCCATGTATGCCTGTAGGCCAGAAGAGAGCACCAGATCTCATTATAGATGGCTGTGAGCCACCATGTGGTTTCTGGGAATTGAACTCAGACCTCTAAAAGAGCAGCCAGTGCTCTTAACCACTGAGCCATCTCTCCAGCCCAGTAGAGAGTTCTTTTACCTCTACCAATGCTCAGACTGAAGGGGCGATCACGTCCTCAGACTGCATCTCCAGATTCCATCTGTCTCCACCAAACCTCAGACCACAATGAGTTCCTGTCTCCTTCTGCCTTACATTCCTCTCTCTGCCCAGCCATAACACTCCTGTCTCTACCTTCCTAGTGCTTAAAGGCACGCACCACCATTGCCACACTCCCAAGTGCTGGGACTGAAAGTGTTTGCCACCACTTCCTGGCCTCTAGTGGCTGGCCGCTTTGCTTCTCTGATCTTCAGGCAAGCTTCAGGGCTTTTTCTATGTAGCTCTGGCTCTCTATGTAGACCAGGTTGGCCTCGAAGTCACAGAGATCCACCCGCCTCTGACCCCTAGTGCTTGAATTAAAAAGTCATTTACCCTTATGCCCATTTTCGTACATGTTGAATCAAAAGTTTCTTTTGTGATCAAAGTTGCTTTGGTGGTAACACACAGCTGTTAATGGCGCTAAGGCAGAAAGATCTCAAACTTAAGGGTAGCCTAGATTATCTATCAAGAACATGTCTCAAAAAAGGGGGCAGGGGCTTCTTCCCATTACAGGGTTAATATCTGAATTGATTTTCCAGCGGACCAGTCACTGCTGTCAGCAACATAATAACCTCCACAGCAACCATATGTGGTAGGACCTAAATCAAAGCAGCTTACAGGTGATGATCATCATAAAGGCCAGGCGATCAGCTAACAGGAGATGGGGTTCAGCTGTCAATCATTGCACCTATTTCTATTGCCTATCAGTCCTCTACCAACACTTTCTTGTAGTCAAGTGGAACTTCTTCTCTTACCATTTATTTTATCATCCTTGACTTGGTTAGGGAACACTATACCAACCCAGAAAGTGTTTGCTACCATGCATCCCATTTCTGTAACTGACTGGTACGATCTCAGGCTTGGGTGGAGGTTGGGGCAGGGGGGTGGTGGCTCTCCTTGTGTTTGATAAAAAGCTTCCTTTCCCTGGACTTCCTCATTGGTTAGGAGCTGAAGAGCTTAGGGAATCCTGAGCTGCTCATTGGTCTGTCACTGTTTCTCATCTGCTGACGACAGAGGAAGCTCAAAGGGTGAGTGTTCAGTTGAGCATGGCATCCTATAGGAGACTCTCGACAGTGTGGCGTGTACAGCCCTAATCCACATAGGCTCTTTCCCCACTCGTGGGGTGCTTTGTTTTCTGCATTACAAAGAACTCCTCAGCTCCTGTTTACTCGCCTTACCCTCGAGGCTTACGCTTCCTTTTTGTGAAGGGCGCAGGAGGTGATGGTGCCTTCAGCTTCCGAGTACTCGGGTGTTGACCCTACCCCTTTCCAGATTCCCTTCTAAATGCACCATGATAGACACCTTATGGGAGCCTCTGTTTCCTCGCCGCAGAGTAATAATGAGGATTTACTGGAAAGCCTTGCTGTGAAGGAATGAGCTTACCGAGTTTACTCACTGAAAGCAGCCTCTTACCAGGATACAACATTTGAGTACACGGCACTGCATTTCTGTGAGTGAGTGAGTGAATGGACGGCGTAAGAGAAGATTGAAAAGGTTGACTCGAATCCTCTATACCAATCAACAACTTCTTTGAAATTGCACTTTTAGAAATTTGCTGTTGGGGGTGATGCGACGGACCAGCTCAGCCTGGGCACTGGGACCGACCGGGTCTCAGGAATAGATGACACAAGACTCAAAGGAATTGCATCTGAATGCGTCTTTACTAGGCATGATGAGACTCATCCTTTATACAGAAAAAAATTGCTTAACAGCATGTATTATTTTTTCATGTGATACAGATTATTCTTAGAATCATTATATCAGATATATGAGAATAGAATTTCATCAGACAGATGTCCCCTGTGTGAGTCTGTGGTTGGTCATGCTAGACATAGCTTGGCATTAGTTTTGATATAAATCTTTATTTAGGTTATGAATTTATGGCATTTTGAGCTAAGGGCAAGTGGTTGTGGTTAATAGTCACACAGTCTACAGTCTTTTTATATTTCTGCCATCTATGCAGAAAAATTTCTTCTTTCCTTCTTCTTCTTCTTCTTCTTCTTCTTCTTCTTCTTCTTCTTCTTCTTCTTCTTCTTCTTCTTCTTCATATTTCTAACTCCTTTTCAAACCTTCCCTATAAACAATCTCAAGATGTACAGACACTCTTCTATCCTTATCCCATCTTTGCTGAATCTGTCTTAATTGCTTAATTAAGTTTGCCTTTTGTTCTTTATTTGCTAAGCACCAGGTTAAACCTGGAAACCTTTTCCCCTTGAATGTTAACCCATCTTCCTCCATCAGAGTCATATACTCCTGTGTATGGCAATGGCTCATCAGTAGACTCTGGAAACTTAAACATCCTATCTTCCCTTTGGGGGGAAACCAGATTGTGTTCCTTAGAACATAAGCAGGTAATGCCAAAAGTGCAAGGGCTCCAATGCAGGCAGCACAGCGCACACACACCTTCTCTGCGGGCACTCTTCCTTGAAGCTTGTGCCACAGCCTATGTGAGAGATCACGCAGACTCCACAGGAGGTGGCGTGACAGGGTGAGAACTGGGTAAACAGAAAAACTCGAAAGGTTGTATGAGAAAATGCCAGTGTGGCTGGAGATCAAGTTCATCGAAGCAGCTGGATGTGTAAACAAACTTTTCAGCTCTCCAACCCTGACCCAGCCCTGAACTTAAACCTAAAAGTTTTGCACTGGAGACTTCCAGAATGGCTGGAATTTATTAATTTGTTTATTGTGTGTGTGTCTTTCAGAAGGAAGGCGGCAGAGTGCTTGGCACAGCTGTTATCTATGAAGATAGCAAATGACAGTATTTCATTACTACTTTTGGAATGAAAACTCAGTTATCAAAGGGATCCAGCTACAAAATACCTGGAATACTGAGTGACTCTAAATTAAGACAGGAGACCTTGAAAAACAGAAACAAAGCTTGGGAGTGGAGACAGCTGTCTTGTCTCTATGGCTGAAGGGGTCTAGCTTTAAAACAAGATAGTTAATTTTCTCCCTTAATGCTTGTGGTTACAAACAATTGGAGTATTTATCTTCAAAGTCATTTATTCTTCAGATCAAGATACATTCTTGTTACTGACCTTTTAAAAACTGGAATTTCTTAGATACATTTTAACAGAATACATTATAAATACTAAATAACAATATTAACCATAATTTGACTTGTAAAATAAAATACAATTAACAGAGCCCAGGTGCTCAGTAATGAGCTTGAAGTAATGACTCATAAGTTTGAAAACTTCCCTGACTGGGGTTCTAATGTGATTACAAGTGGGTCATAAAAGTGGATGTGAGAAACGAGTTTCCCAAGTCAGGATTACCATTTACTGGAATCCATGACACTTCAGAGCAAGGCAATAATCAGCAGGTAAGAAATAACTACTGTTGACTCGTTAATCCAAGAACTCCGCACTAATTACAGTGCCTCAGTTTCCCTATTTTGTGAAATGAAGTTGTCACCTGCCTTGCCGCTCTGTTGTGTTTGGAAAATCCGGGGAGATAATAGTCTGAGTGCTTTGAAAATAAGGAATACATTATAAATGCTAAATAATAATAATAACAATAATAACAGGGAGTCTTTAATGACAGGGGTCCTTTAATGATACTCATCAAGTATAATAGCATCGCTAACCAGTAGGAACAAGACAGAGTGCGTCTGTCTTCTTAATCATTAGTTTGTCTCATGGGAAATTGGTGGGGGATTGACGCCTCACACCGAGCCCCCACAGGTTTGCCAATCCGGTCACTCCTGGCTCTCGGAATAACACTTGTTCCTCTTTAAGAGGGCGAGCGGTGTAACCGAGTGGGGTTGGGCAGAGGTATCCCAGCCTACCTCCTAAACCCAGAGAGCAGGATTATAAAACTCCAGTTGGTAGCTGGTTGGAGAAACAAAGAAAAGTAGGCTTGGGACCCAAGAGAGCAAAGGGTTTATGGGGGGCAAGGGCTTATGTGACCACCGGATCCTGCCACGAGGTGGCGACAATCCAGCTGGGAAGACCCGCTTGGGGGTGGTGTTGATGGTTTGCAACCGAGAAAGGAACTTCCACAGACACAAAGACAGGATCTTTGGAACAGGCTTTTAAAAGCCTTCGTCGCCAGCAGTACCTCGGGAGCGCACGTGATGAAGGCGGCCTGGAGAAGGAGCCAGAAGCTCCCTTCGCATTCCCTGGGCTTCCACTTCCCGGGGCTGCAATCCTTGGTGTGGGGAAGATTTTGTGCAAAAATCATCCGAAAAGGTCCATGTTTGATTCCCCCTCCTTCCTCCCAGAGGCCAGCCAGATGCTTCTCCGCATTCTCAGGATTCCGATCCCGGAGAGGACACATGCCTCGGGCCAGGATCCCGCTGCCACTGCGGGTCGACCAGGACGGGCAGGGCGGTCCGGCGAGCTCACCCCGAGGCCGGACCTTGGAAGGGGCTGAACCCCGGTTCTGGGACTTGCAGCAACTGTAGGGTGTGCCTGCAGCTCGGCTGCACCCGGTGCCTGGGAAAATGTCTGAAGCTGGGCGAGGCTGGGGGTGGGTGTTCTTGTTTTGTTTAGTTGTGAATGTGAGGAACCACCACACCCTCGTTTGTTTCAGGAGGGAGGGAGCTGGCTTTGAAACTCCGCTATTAGGAAACTCGCAATAGGGCTGTTCGGAAACTCAGTGCGAGGATCCTTCTGGGCTGCAGAACCTGGGTCCGGGCCTGCCTGGCTGCAGTGCTCCAACCAACCATTGGCCTGCCTGGCAGCTATGGGCGAATCCGTGTCCCTCCACCTAGGACCTTGCTTAGCTCTAGGGAGCTGGGGAGGGAAACATAGAACACCCACACACACCAACACACACACACAGGCGTATCCGCTAGTAACTCACCTGGTCATCTGGGGTGTGGGGTGGGAGAGGAGTGGTGAACAGCACGGGAGAAACACAAGCCAGATAGGATTACCTTATTTAAACCCACAAGATTACTACCCGCATTCTATAGAGGTGGGAAACAAGCCTTAGATACCTAGTAATTTGCCTAAGTCCCCTCAACTTGAAGTGGGGCTGGGCTTTTACTCTGGACCTGCTTTTCTCCGAAGCCCTAGGCTATGCCATCTCTGACAGGCCCGCCGAGAGGCAACTGCGAAAGTATAAATAGAGCTAGGAATGAGCTTAGACACTGGCAGGACAGCCAAGGTTATTTTGGACTCTTCTTGCCTTTGAATGCAGGCCGGAGAACAGCTAGTGCAGCTTGCTCTTTCCCCACCTCCATCAGCAAATGTTTATTGCTTGCGTTTTATACCAGGAATAAGTACCGAGGCATCCCAGGGAAAAACCACAGACCATATTAATGTGTGATCGCGCGGGCGCTTGTGGAGCGAATTATTAAGCTATTGACTCTCACCCCTCACCACCGCTGCATGCTGCAGCTGGGCCTCTGCCACAGAGCCCTGAAAAGCTCTGCCAGTCAGGGCACTAGAGGGAGACTCGAGGCAGCAGGAGGAAGAGCAATGATCACCTGTCTATTGGCGATCGGTGTAGGTTTCCCGCAGCAGGGTGGTCGTTTTTGACCAGACCCCCCCAACCCCCGCACTCCCAGCCTTTGTCGTTGTGCTGGTTCATCTATGACTAATCGGAAGCAGCCATCCATTTCTCTGCAGCCTGAGTCCAGGCACCAACGTACCTTCCCTGTGTTCCCCGGTCCTGGTATGGTAACAGTTCTCTCTAGCCATTGTCTTTGGAGTCCTTGCCTCCCCACACCCTTCCAGTTACCAGTGTGGTGCTGCTTTAAATGTCCTTAAAAACAAAACGAACGAAACAGAAACTTAGTTTGTGATGTATGCTGGTTTCTACAATAGAAATCATTTCCTACACACGTCTTGCTGTGCTTTTCAGACTTACAGATCTGGGACACAAATAATTGCCCATCCCCCACTCCACCCCATTGCCTTTTAAACTAGTTTGCTTTCTAGGTTTTTTTTTTTAAAGTTTGTTTTTCACCACCAGGGTTTGAGTAAATAACACTGAAGCTTCCAATGGTCTTTTTTTTTTCTATAAAATTTCTTCTGACAGTTATTGGGACTCTAGGACACCATATGAATAAAACACACTGAAAGTTACTTCAAAATCTAGAACTGTAACATAATTCCTGAGCATTTCTGATGGAAGGACGGAAGGCTGGAGTGATGAAAGTGGGCCAAGCATTTTGAAGATGACTCACAGAGGTGACCTAGAGCAGGAAACTGTGACTCAGCATGGCAAAGGCAGTCATACCAGTGACTTGCTATGATATCATACTCTGTCTAAAAATCTTGTTCCTTAAGCATTTAGGGGGTGATATTGTACAAACCACAAAAGCCCAGGACCCTAGGAGTAAGCCATGTGTCTCATAAGGGCTTAGGGCAGTTTGAAGTTTTCCATATTCTATTTTGAAGATGTACAAAAGAAATAAAATAGCATTTACCCACATAATAGTTACTTTTCAATTTCTGTAATAAAACATCATTCTAAATGTGAGAGCCAACGTTATGTTTTAAGTTTTCATTACTGTGCTTAAGAGATCAATGAAACAAAAATGCTTCTTAACTTCAAGCCCCTGACCCAAGAACAGACACTCCTGAGCACTGGAGGCTCTCAGATTGTTCATATAAGACAATAAGCCACAGGTTTTTAATTCTCTAAACCAGTTTGGTTGATTACAGTCACAGCACCAATGTTATGGTAAAAATGAAAAGCTGCAGGTCCCCGAGTGGAGGCAGTGGACACGAGACCACTGTGGGCCACAACCGCCCCGGGCAGAGTGCTGTGTGGTGGGTGAGAGACCAAAATGGATAGGCACGCCATACAGAGTGAGGTTGGATATTTATTTAGTGGGTTATGGAAGGGAAGGGGAAATGGGAGAGGGAGGGAGAAAGGGGATGAGGAGAAAGAGGCAGAGAGAGAAAGAGAAACAGAGAAAGAAAAGGAGAGAAAGAGAGGAGGGGGGAGATGAGAGGAGCCATGGCAGCAGCTACCTCTTCAGAAGAGAGATGGAAAGGAAGGGACTCAGGCTGCAAGAAGAAGGAAGATCTGCTTGCCTAGCAGACAGGAGAAGGAGTGGACAGGGCTTGTTTCTTAAAAGGACAGGACAGACCATTTCACCAACTGCACAGGATGAGCTTGCTCACACTAGGCAGGAAGTACCTCAAGATGTATGCTTGCTCCCGGCTGGATGAAGGCAGGAAATATGTAGCTTTGTGGGTTTGCCTTTATAAACACTTGGCCAATATAGCTCAAAATAAAAGTGGCCGTTTTCTGGGAACCCCAGAAGGAATCTGATCAGAGTCCATCATCCTAGCCAGTATTAATTAAAGTTTGTTTCAAATTTGGCTCAAAATTGTGGTAGTGGTCTTATTCTTGCCCAGTAGGATTAACATAAGAAATATTAAATATGAATTTTTCTATCAAATAAAATTTGATATTGTTCTGGTGGAAGCTCCACCCCAGCCCCTGGCATCCATATAACCAAAGAGTTTGGGATGTTCTGGTGAAAGCTCCACCTCAATTCCTCTCCCCCATCTCTCTCTCCCCAAACCCTGCCTCATCTCAGAAAGCCTGCCAAACATGGCTCCTCCCCCAGAGATACTCAAGGCTACTTCCACAGGGTATTTAAACTGCCCCGGAGAAAACAGACACATGGTTTTTTGGTCTTTCTTCCCAGTCTCCTCTCTGAGGAGCCAGAAAATCATCCAGGAGTGTTTTACCCATTAAATCTGGGCTTTTTCTAATTTGGTTTGATTTGTTCTGATTTGGATTGCTGTGTTGGCAGAGAGGCTTATTGGGGTGCAGAAACTTTTCAGAGTTTAGAACAGGAATTCATTTTTATTTCTCCCACCCTGTAAGTCTTTTATGTAAATGTTTTAATTCTTTTCACCCAGTAAAACCTTTGTTTACCCAAAGACCTATTGCTCTGTTTTAGGAGTTTGATGACCTGGCACAGTGATTCTTTTCTTCATGAAGCAGTGGTCTTTTCCCCTTCCTCCATTTCATGTGTGCCAATTATCTTCAGACTAGCCAATTATATAAGATTGTGAGGTTGAACCCCAGCCAATGCAGTAAAGACACAGCCACCACCTGAGTTAAAATGAAAACCAATTGCACTTGCTGTGTCAGTGTGTTCTCTCTTCCAAGCACACCCTCTTGATTAAGAATCAAGCTTGTCTTATCTGGGCTCTTCAATTGGAATGGTGGTCTCTTTCTTTTCAACCCCAAACTTATTTCTACACCATGACCAAGGCAACTTATAGAAGGAAGGACTGGTTTGGGTTTTGGGTTCCAGAGGGTTAAGAGTCTATCACTATTACGGCAGGGACCTCAGCAGCATGCAAGCAGGCAGGCATGGCTGCAGGAAAAGCTTGAGAGCTCACATCTCAAACCACAAGGAGGAAACAGAGAGAGCCAAGGCAAAATGTTACATGTTTTAAAACTTTAAAGCCTACCTCTCGTAGCATACTTCTTTACAACAAGGCCAAACATCTTAAGTCTCCCAACGAAGTGCCACCAGCTAGCAACCAAGTATTCAAATGCCTGAGACTATAGGGAGCATCTCATTCACACCTCCACCAAAACTGGTGTAGAGACAAATCCTATGAAAGGCAGACTTGACCAGATGTCAGCATCAGTTCCCAGCCTTTTATCTTATACCAAATCTTAAGGGAGGAGACAATGAAGATATTCAGTTAGGCAGTGGGGAACCCAAGCTACCTGGATTTTGTAACTGCTTCTGGGCACAGACAGGGGACACCAACATGAGCCCAACTGGCCAAGACTGGGTAAAATAGCCAGAACACCCAGCTTAGAATGAAGGATGCATGCACACATGTATATTTGAATCAGAGGTACATGCTTGGGACCTCAGACTCTAGTTACCCAAGACAGGAAAATCCAAAAAGTCTGGATGAGCAGGCCCTGCAACAGAGGGTCCCCACTCCCCAAAGATCATCTAGGAAAGGAATAGAGAAAGGAGATGGATCAAGGGTTGATCCAAAGTCTGGGTCATTCAAGAATAGGTCATTGAGATAGCAGAAATGAAAATCCTGGTGATTTACAAGTTTAAAGATTACACCTCAAGCTGGGCGGTGATGGTGCTAGCCTTAAGTCCCAGCACTCAGGAGTCAGAGGCAGGTGGTTTAAGGCCAGCTTGATCTACAGAGCTAGTTCTAGGATAGCCAAGGCTGCCTGAGGATGCATTGGAGGTGTGGCCTTGTTGGAGGAGGTGTGGCATGGGTGGGGGGAGGCGTTGAGAGATTAATGAGTTGTACCATTTCAAGTCCACTCTTTCTGTTTTACATTTACAGTTCAAGACGTGAGCTCTCGACTTCCTGATTTTGCTACCATGTCTATGTTTCACCATCACAGGACTCAAACCCTCTGGAACTGTAAGCTCAAGCCCTTCTCTAAGTGGCCTCGGTTAGGAGGTTTTATCACAGCAATAGGAAAATAACTAATATACTTCCCTATGCTGTTAAGTTAAGAAAGAGAAATGTTTGTCATTGCTGCCTTCTTCCTGGTGCAGAAAGCCCAACAATTTTATGAGTATCTGCACACTGTGGAAGAAACTGTTTTAGAACTCTCAGATTATTGTATGGAGAGAGAGAGAGAGACAGATCAACTGAAATAAAAATCAACATGTTTTTATCTTAAATTAAAGCTGTTTGTTCATTCACTCATCTGTTGTAACAAAGTAGGGGCATGAGGAAAAATGTTGAGTAAGAGGAACAGAATTAGAAAGAATCACTAAGACATAGGATAATAACGGGAGGGCAACTCAGCAAATACTGAATGCTGAATTTACCTGCATTTATTTTCCATACACTTTTATACCCCAATACAAAAGGGGAAGGAAACAAAAGACTGCTTTAACGTGATACAAAGGACAGCTAGAACAGTTACTTGCTTCAATACTTGAGCCATTAATCCATATGAAAAGCATTAAGTTGTTTAGGCAGTGAACCCACCCTAGACCAGGTATGCTGAAGGCAGCCATTCCCAAGGTCAAAGCTCCTATTTCAAAAGAAGGAGCAGAAGTAAGCTTGAATTTCCTGACCTTTGGTCAGGGTGGAGTGGATCTACCTGTATGGGCCATCTTAATGTCAAAAGGATCAGGTAACCACACCCTAGGTCAGGATGTGTAGTCCTGGTTGTTGTCAACAGTTTTGAGCAACCTCAAACTCTCTGACCTTCAGACAAGGTGGAAATAGGCTCACATTTTTGGGACTCCACATCCATCCATCCATCTGTCTGTCCGTCCGTCCGACCAACCATCCATCCAGTCAGTCATGGTGCTGAGCTTTAAACAAGGATCTTCTACATGGCAGGCAAGTGTTCTGCTAACAGGTTTATCTCCCAACCACATGCATTATTCTTTTTAAAGATTTAGCTTTATTTTAAATTAAATTACATCTTTGTGTCGTCTGTGTCTCTGTGTGGGTATGTGCATGAGAGAAAGTGCTGGGAGGCCAGAGGCTTTGGTCCCCACAGCTACCTGTGAGCCACCTGAGGTTGGTGTTGTGGAATGTTAGTTAAAGATGTGCTACTTTTTTTTTAATACAGTGGAATATTTGTTTAACAACGCAAAAATGTGTTGCATTTTTTTATGTTGTATTTGTTTGCCTCTGTAAAGCTGTTACTTTGCCTGTTTAAAACATCTGATTGGTCTAATAAAGAGCTGAATGGCCAACAGGTAGGCAGGAGAAAGGATAGGCAGGGCTGACAGGCAGAGAGAATAAAAGAAAGAAGAGAGAGAAGAGGAGCGAAGTGATAAGAGGAGAAAGAGAGGAGGAGGATGCCAAAAGCCAGCCACACAGCCACACAGCCAGTCATAGCTGCACAGCCGCACAGCCACACAGCCACACAGTCGCACAGCCGCACAGCCACACAGTCACACAGCCACACAGCCATACAGTCACACAGCCACACAGCCATACAGCCACACAGCAGCACAGCCTCATAGCCGCACAGCCGCACAGCCGCACAGCCACACAGCCACACAGCCACACAGCCAGTCACACAGCCACACAGTCACACAGCCAGTCACAGCCACATAGCCACACAGTCAGTCACAGCCACACAGCCACATACCTACATAGTCACACAACCACACAGTCACATAGTCTTACACCCACATAGTCACACACCACACAGTCACACACTCACACACCCACATAGTCACACAGTCACAGTCCACAGCCGCACAGTCACACAGTCAGTTACAGCCACACAGCCACACAGAGTCACACAGCCAGTCACAGAGCAAGAAGTGAAATTACCGATCACGAGAATAGATCACAGGACACACAACAGAACCTACTTTAAGAGTTTACTGAGAGAGAGAAAGACACATGGGCAGGCCTGAGGAAGTTGGTGCAGGGAGAGAGCACGGGGTGGACATGTCCAGCTATTAAAGGCTGCCTAGCACATGTGCACAGGGGCTTACGTAGCTGCATCACGCGTAGATCATGCGACCATGCTGCATGTAGATTGCAGTTGGCTTGAGGGCCCTGGGCGACTATGCATGTTGCCTGAATGCTTATTGGCACATGCGCAACCCTGGAACCCAGAAGTGCCGGTGCTTGGGGTGTCTAGGCATTTTGCCAAAATGCTGGGTGATGGAAATGATAAAAGAAGTAAAGAAAGGTAAATAGAATAGAGATAAAAAGCCCAGAGGCAAAAGGTAGATGAGACAATTTAAGTTAAGAAAAACTGGCTAGAAATAAACCAAGCTAAGGCAGGCAGGCATTCATAACAAAGTGTAAGTCTCTGTGTATTTATTTGGGTGCTACATGGTGGGCCCCCAAAGAGCAAAGAGCAAAAAACGATCAACCAAACAAACAAAAATAACTCCAGGTTGATGCTGAGATGGAACTCCGGCCTACTGCAAGAGCAGCACACTCTCCTAAGTGCTAGTCTTTCCAGACTCTAACATGCATCTTATTTTTTTACTTAAAAAAGGACAATTAGCCAGGCAGTGGTGGAGCACGCCTTTAATCCCAGCACTCAGGAGGCAGAGGCAGGTGGATCTCTGTGAGTTCGAGGCCAGCCTGGTCTACAAGCGAGTTCCAGGACAGCCAGGACTGTTTCACAGAGAAACCCTGTCAAAAAAAAAAAGAACAATTAGCTCCTCTGCTTATTAAAATAATGTGTATTTATTGTAAAACAAATGAACAAAATGGCCCAAATATACAGTGAAGGGAGAGAACTTCTTGGCTCTCTGCATTTGGCTAGCATCCAGCTTACAAAAGCTCTATCTTTGGAATGTGCCTGGATCCTCTTGGGAGCAATCTGGGCATTGTGTCTGCCAGGCACCAGAGATCAGGTGGCTGGATTCAGGGCACAATGAGCATGTTTTTCTGTGGAGTTTTGGAAAGATGAGTTAGAGATAAAAAGCCTACTGGCTGCTGACAAGGTTGGAAGGTATGGTATAGGGGAGTCAAATGCACCAAGATTTAGCAGGCATCCGTGTCTCTGGAGGCAGTCTGGGTGGGACTACCAACAGTGTTTCTACCACTGGGTGCATGTTGAGCCTTTGGTGTGACTGTGTTCTACAGTGTTTTCTGATGCTTATAGACTGGGAGGAATATGGGCACTGTGGGGTTCCCTCCCTGCAGGAGGATGATGCAGAGCCTTTGGTTTGACTGTGTTCTACAGTGTTTGCTGATGTTTGTAGACTGTGTAGAGTAAGGGCACTGTGGGGTCCCCTCCCTGCAGGAGGAAGACTTGCTGGCCCCAGTGTAATGCAAACAGTTGGATGATTAAGACTGCATTTCTATTCCTTTCTCTCTCACTGCACCCTCCAAACAGCCCCCAGGAATAACAACACCCGTTTGTCAAATGAGGTCTGCCTCAACATGGCAGCTATGAGAAATCCAGAGCCACTCTCTGGTCTCCTGATGTTTAGCCCAGGGTTCCTCATTCCAGACTAGGTTGACCCTGCTTGCAAATGAGGAACCCAACTGACTTCCCTTCAGTCTTTCTCCAACATAGAGTTTGCCCCTCTACCTCAAAGCTAGAGGAATCCATAGTGATTTATTAGGCAAAGGAACCTGCTTATTGTAATTACTCAAGAGCAAAAGCCAAGCTGTGTTTGAGGAACCATGTTGAGTCTACCACGGCCAGAGCCATAGAGAGTTAGCAGGACATAAAAAAACTTTCTAACTTTTGACTTGGATTTCTACTTGTGTTCAGTATTGTTCCAGGAGAACTGGGAGATCTAAGAGAAAAAAAAAATCTCCCTGGGGGGGTACTTTTTCAAGACAAAAAAAAGGGTGAATGTGGTGGTTTGATTGGCAGAATCTGGCATTTCCTAGGAGACAGGCCTGCAGGCACAGTTGTGAAGGATTGTTTAGGTTAGGTTAGCCTCTGGGCATGCCTGTGAAGGTTTCTATCCATTAGATTAATTGAGCTGAAAAGACTCAAGGAAGTAACACCATCTCCTGGGTCCTTCATTTCATAAAAAGAAGAACCCTAGGCTAGGTCATAATATCACACTCTTTTTTGTGACAGTACCTGCAGTGTGGCCTGCTGCCTCAGGGTCACCATTTCCTTGTTATGTTGGGCTGTCTGCTAGAACTGAGTCAGATGGATCTTTTTTTCCTTAACTTTTTTTTTTTTTTTTGTTAAGCATAACAAGAGCTGTCGCTAAACCAGTGAATATATAGGAAACAAATAATGCGAAGCAGCCTGAATCCAAATGCTGAGCTCACTCCTACGTGGCACAGTAAAGATAATACTGGAGTGAATGACCACAGAGCCAGCATCTGAGAAACTGTAAAAATGATGCAGTTTCTATGGAAACCATATGAGGACACTTAAAAACAGAATTACCATATAATCTGGCAGTTCTACTCTGGGGTGTCTCCAAAAGATCTGGAATTAAAACAAGGTTCTGAAGAGACAGTTTTGTGCAAAAGTGGAAGGAAACAAGTATTTGTGGTTATGAATGTATAAATGGAATTTTATGTTTGTATAAATGGAACATTACTCAGATTTTAAAAGGAAAAAAATTCTGATATATACTATGCACTAGATTAACTTTGAGGAAAATGTGCTAAGTGAAATAAGCCAGAAAGGGAATGATCAATAATGTCAAATTCTCTAGGGTGAGACATCTGGGTAATCAAGTTTACAGACATAGAAAATAGAATGGTGTTTGCCGCAGGCTGTGAGGAGGAAAGCTTAGGGCATTCCCACTGGTTGAGTATGGGGCTTCAGGTTTACAAGACGAGAAGAGTTCTGGACACTGGACAAGCACCTGTGTGGGTGTACTTAGCACAGCTGAACAGGACATGCAAATGGTAGGACACTCACTTTTACATGACATAGTTTTTTTTTTTTTTTTTTTTTTTTTTAAAGGAGCCTGACTCTGGGTTGATGTTTTCTTTTTTTAAAGATTTATTTTATTGTGTATACAGTGTTCTGTCTGTCTGTATGCTTGCTGGCCAGAAGAGGGCACCAGATCTCATTACAGATGGCTGTGAGCCACCATGTGGTTGCTGGGAATTGAACTCAGGACCTCTGGAAGAGCAGTGAGTGCTCTTAACCTCTGAGCCATCTCTCCAGCCCCTGACATAGGTTTTTAACAGAATTAAAGACATTGACAAAGCAGATGTGCCCTGGATCCTCGCAGAGACCCAAAGCCTCTAGGCTTTGTTCAAGCAGCAAAATCCCAGAACTTACTATGATGAATAGATCGGAATGGCCTCTAACTCACGGCGACCTTCTCACCTCTGCCTTCCAAGTGCGGGGATTGCAGGATGAACCATGCCTCTGCCTTCCAAGTGCGGGGATTGCAGGATGAACCATGCCCTACTTGGCTTCTTTCAAGGCAGGCAAGCCTTTTCTGTCAATGGTTAGCGGAGCTTCAGGAATATGCCGGAACTGTGCTGCATCATTTCACGCAGCCAGATCCAGCTGCCGGAGGGTTCTTCCCTGTAAGAGCTGGTTACAGCTGGCTGTGAGAAATTCACAAGATCTGGAAGGAAAAACGAATCTTCACAACAGAGCTCTGATTGTCGCTGTGCAGCCATGACACAGCTTGTGGGTGCTGTTGTGTGCTCTGGGGCTCCCTGTGGGGATCCTGGATAGGAAGGTGCCACTGTGTGGCCCTCTCTAGCTTCTTTGACTTTAGTCCTGGGCTCCAGGCATAGGGAAAGCCAGTGCCAAGTTGGTTCTTCAGGTCATAGATGAGTGCAGGGAGAGACCCCTGTGGTGCCCATTGTGGCCTCTTGTCCCACTTCAGGCCATATTTTCCTCCTGACTGTTGACCCTAGAGGTTTAAGGGACCTTCTATCCAGAACAGACACATAAACAGGAGGCCTCTTCACCAGCTTCCGCAAATGCCAGCACATGAGTTTTTTCACATCTGAAACCTAGCACTTGGGAGGTAAAGGCAGGAAGAGCCGGAGGAGAAGGTACTCTTCAGCTGTGAAGAAAGACTGAGGCCAGTCTGGGATACCTGAGACCTTGTCACAGAAACAAACAAATCCTCTGTGATATGTTATGGAATATTCCTTTACACTGTGTGAGTATATGCCACTATGATTGGTTTAATAAAGAATCTGACTGGCCTATAGCTAGGCAGGATAAGTTTAGACAGGAGAGCCAAACTAAGAGGATGCTGGGAAGAAGGGAGAAGTTTGAGGGTCTTGAGAGGAGGCACAGAGAGAAGCAAGATGAATTTGCTGTGTTGAAAAAAGGTACCACCATGTGGCAGAGGGTCGATAAGAAATATGGGTTAATTTAAGTATAAGAGCTAGTTAAAAACAGGTCTAAGCTATTGACTGAGCATTTATAATTAATAATGAGTCTCTGTGTGGTTATTTGGGAACTGGATGATGGGAAAGAAAAGTCTGCCTATAATATTTCACTCATAATGGCCTTTTTGCTGATTGAATGTTGTCATAATTACATGCAAAAGTATTTGTGGACCAGGGGTTGGGTTCAGTGAATGACTTAGTGGGTAAAGATACTTACTGTGCAAGAGTGGTAGGTAACCTGAGCTTGTTATCTGGAACTCACAGAAAGGCAGAAAGACTGAACTGACTCCACAAAGTTGTCCTCAGGCCTACACACATGCACACACACACACACATGGTATGCATGCTAATACACACATCATATACATAACACTATACACATACATGCACACAATAAAAATAAGAACAATCATTTTTTAAAAAGTATTTGAAAATCAATTTTGAAAAATAAGATAGATTAACAAGCTGAGTAAAATCTGTTGAGGTTAATGTACCCAGAGTTACAATAAAGAACAAATCTATTTCTTATACAAATCATAAATGAGATTGGAAGGCCATTGCCAAAGTTATTTCGAATGAGGATCATTTTGAAGGACAATGTTCATTCAGATACATGATGCAATGCTTATTTAGGAGATCTCCTGTTTCATTTGTTTATTGTCACTGCCTCTATATGCCAGTTTACAGAAGGACAATGACCAATAATCAATGACAACACACAGCAAGCAGAACACAGTCAAGTTACAATCTGCACGTAGAGTTGACTCAGAACATTGTAGAATCCAAAGGAACAAGAGAGAGCCTGGATGAGCCAGGACAACAGAAACAAACAGATGCGATGTGACGGAAGGATGAATGTGACTTCACAGGCTCAGCATCAACCCGAGTTGAGAGGCACTATGATGCCAGGAAAGAGGCACCTGCCTTTCCAGGGCACGAATGTGGAGCGGGAAATTCATCAGAGGCTCCCCTCACTGACAAAACTGAAACTAAGATTTTATTTAAAATATGATCTCCCCAATATTTGCTCCCAGATTGTTCTTTCTGTCTGTGTGTATATAGGTGTGTAGTGTATGCACAAGTGTGTGTACATGGGCGAGTGCACAGCAGCCAGAGGAGGAGGTTGGGTGGCCTGCTCTATCGCTCTCCACCTTATTCTCCTGGGACAGGGTCTCTCATTGAACCTGGCGCTAGTGGCCAGCAAGTACTAACAATCCTTCTGTCTCTTCCTCCTTCAGTGTGGCTGGAGACTACTGCTGACTTTGTACATGGGCCTGGGGCTTTAAACCCATCTTCTCACACTTGTATGCCTCCCAGGCCCCTGTTGGTTCTCCACCCCAGTCACCTCCTCTGCCTGTTCCGAAACTGTCTCCATCCATTCAAAAGAACTTGAGGGCCCCTACATTAATTTATTTATCCATCAGGTATTAATCCCTCCATGTGCAAGGCTCTGTGATTAAAGGAAAGAGTATGTGTCCTGCCCTAGTGAACCTAGTGACTTTAATAGGGAGACAGATGAGTCGATTAATGCACCAGGGTCAGTGTGCCAGGCAAGTTAGGGCACGAATGCCAAGGGAGACTTGTACCAGGCTTTTTCTTTTAGGTCACCAACCAGCTCCCAATCATGACACAGAGATTTATTATTAGTTATGAATGCTCGGCCTAGCTTCTGCTGGTTTCCGGCTTGCTCTTTTAGCTTAAGTTAACCTGTTTCTTTTTATCTCCCTTTTGCCTCAGGGCTTTTTTCTTTTCTTTCCTTCTGTTATGTTCAGTTTCTCTTGTCTGGCTGGCAGTTGCCTGTCTTCTGGCCCCGGGCCAGGTCCCTCTATTTCACCCTTTTTCTCTCCTCTCCTCTTCTCTCATTCTTCCTTTCTTGAGCCTAGATTTCTCCTCCTACTTATTCACTTCTGCCTGCCAGCCCCACCTATCCTTTCTCTGCCTAGTTTATTGACCATTCAGCTCTTTAGTAGACCAATGAGGTGCCTTAGGAGGGCAAGGTGAAACAAATGCAACACATCTTTACATAATTAAACACACATCCTTATACTGGTAAACAAATGCAGCACAAACAAATGTAACACATCTCTGTGTAGTTAAAATAACATTTCACAACAGAAACTTCCACTCAAAGGTACTTCTCAGCTGAGACCTGAGTGAGGATAAGGAATTCACCAAATAAGAAGGACAGGACTGAAGAGATGGCTCAGTGGAAAAACACTTGGTGTGCAAGCCTGAGACCATCTAAGCTTAATCCTTGGAATCCCCACAAAGGTAGAAGAGTACCAGATCCATAAACATGTCCCCTGACCTCCACATGGGCACCATGGCACACCAGTGTCCCCAGGGATGATGATGTTGATATGTAATAGTGATAAATGAAAAGTTTCTATGCCCTGATAAACCTCTCCCTGGACACAATAATCCAAATCAGACCGTATCAAACCAAATTAGAAAAAGCCCAGGTTTAATGGATACCAGCGCTCCCAGGAAGAATTCCAGCCTCCCAGAGAGGAGCTGGGGAAGGAAGACCAGAAAACCACGTGTTTGTTCTCTGGGGTACAATTTAAATACCCTGTGGGAGTGGTCTTCAACTTCTCTGGGGAGGGATCATCATTTGGCAGGCTTTCTCAGAGGTGGAGTCTGGACTGAGGCAACTCCCAGGGGAGGGGGCTTGGGATAGAACTTCCACCAGAACATTCCAGACTCTTTGGATAGATGGGTGCCAGGGACTAGGGGTGACGCTTTAACCCAAACATTCCACACTCTGGGTATATGGATGCCAGGGGCTGAGGTGAAGCTTCCACCCAAATAATAATAATGATGATGATGATGATGATAAATAGTTTTAAGAACAGAAAAGAGGGGACAGAAGATCCAACACCCTCTTCTGGCCTCCAGAGGCTTCTGTGTGCATACAGTACACATATGCATGCACTTAGACTCATACACATAAAAATATTTATTTTCTCAAAATTAAAAAGGAGAAGAGGAGTGGTAAAGTGGGGGCAGCGTGTGGAGAAAAGGGGAAGCCTATGTTTTAGAGGAACTCATAGTAATTTCTGATGACTGGAGCAGGGTGGAGGCATTGAGGCTGGAGAGGAAGGGGTGGCTGATAAAAGGGCTTAGAACCACACTGAGGAGTCCAGGCTTTAGTGTGAGGAGGATGGAGGCAGGGCAAACAGGAATAGTGGATCTAATTGTTTTTGAGAAATCCCTCTGGCTTCCCAGTGGGGAGCAGGGTACAGCTGGCAGGAAAACAAGCTAAATCTGGATGCAAATGATTGTTTGGGACTTCAGCTGAAGGGAGCAGTGGAGACTGAAGATGAGTTCCAGAGGCGATAAAGAAGCTGAATGGGCTGGCATGAGCCCTGCTCACTGGGACAATGGCTGTCAGGAGGGAGACAGCTGGACTGTAGGCAGGATTTTGGAGCACGGTTGGTGGGGCCATTCCTGGAGACAGAGAACAGGAGGAGGTTGAAGGAGGCAGATGTTATGACTCAGGGGTGGACTCTGAGTCTGAGGCACCTGTAGGATAGACAAGCAGCAGACAGGGAGGCCTGGAGCCATAGGATCTGATGATGTGGGCCACAGCGGCAGAGACAGAGGAGGGGTTACACTTAATAAAAGGGGGGGCAAAACTAGAACCCTGAGAATAGCAGGCTCATGCTCAGACCAAGCTTTCTGAAACCTTCCTGCCAAAGTAAACCTTTCCTCTAGCACAGATACTAGCTACATGACAGAGTTACATGTAGGACCCAGCCATGACAAGCTCAATAGAGGCCTGAGTCTCAGTAGTTTACCCAGGTTCCAAGAAAGACCACAAACTGAGACTACCCAGGCACCACTCAGGAACAGATCATCCAAAGGAAATTCCTAATGTTCCAACCATTGTAGATAGGGTCACCTACCAGCACATACCCATCACTTTTCACCAGGACACCCCTAGGCAAATGGCAGCCAATCAGGGGTCCTGAACCTTGGAAATCACTCACTCCCATGTTTGGTACTACAAGAACCCAACCCGAACTGAACTCAGGGCTCTTGATCACTCTAATACGTTGAACACAGAAAGAGACTGAGTTTGCAAACTTATGTAAGAATAAAGACTCTTTGCTTTTACATACAGGACTCAGTCTCCTAGTTGGTTTTTGGGGACTTCATGATCTGGGTATAATATTTAGGGGCTCATCCAGGATCCCCCAGGCCCACCACCCTGTAGAGCCTTCAGCTGGTAGGTAAGTTTTCTGTGGGTTTTTTTTTTTTTGTGTGTGTGTGTTTCTTTTCTCAAGTCTTTCTGTTGGGATTTCCTTCTATAAATGGGCCCAGAGCCTGTAGATGGTATGCAGCTGCGTGAAAAGATCAGAGGCGGGGTACCTGGGAGATATCCCCAGGGCCCTTTTGTATTTGGATCCCAGGACCCTTCTGTATAGGAGTGGATCGCTCTGGTTTCTGTAGATAGATGCTCCCAGTGTCTCAGTTCTGTAGATAGACCGGTGGGTTGCACCCACAAAAGACCTTGAGGCTGTTGTCTTCACCTCAGTTTTGCCTCCAGGCACCAGGAGGACTCTATTGTTTTGTGTGTTGTTTTGTTTTTGTCTTTTGTGCACCCTCTTTCTGACTTAGAAGACTGATGTATGATGGGACAGACTCAAATCTCTACTTCTTTGACTTTGATATTGGATCACTTACAGAACTTTAGAGATAGGGCCATAAGCATAGGGGTATATTTTCCTAAATATTTGATGAGACAAACAACCTCTACCTGCCTTAAATATTTCATGGAGGGGCTGGAGAGATGGCTCAGAGGTTAAGAGCACTGGCTGCTCAGCCACATGGTGGCTCACAACCATCTGTAATGAGATCTGGCTCCCTCTTCTGGCCTGCAGGCATACATCCAGACAGAATGTTGTATACATAATAAATAAATAAATCTTTAAAAAAATATTTCATGGAAAGAATGCAGCCTTGGCCTGTATGGGCAGGTTTGCCATACAAGCACAAGGCTACAGGGCAGCACACTTGTATGGATGGATGGCTGGGCTATACAGCCTTGTTGTTACAATATAGCAGCTATAGTTGTAGGGGGTGGATGTGTCCCAATAGGATTTCAAACACTGAACAGAGAATCTGGGGTTAATTGCTATGGCTGGAGAAGTTAACGATCTTTTTTTCCCCCATGCTGCATGCTACCCTCCTCCTCCCATGCTGGGGAATTGGTTCCCTCGGCCTGTCTTGGGGGCTGCATGCCTCAACTTCTGGTCAAACTTGACCAAGGTTTGGCTCCGTGGGCCAAGGGCACTGGCTGTAGGGGCTGAGCGGCAGTGGCCCGGTTGTGACACTAGAGCCAGACTTCCCTCCACCAGAGCTGCTCTGATCATTCAGATCCAATGGGTTACAAATGTCTGTCATCATTTGGAGGGGCTGGTTCCAAGTTACTATCGGTTAGGGTATGGAAAAACTACTGTTGGTCTCAGATGTTTCACACTGGAGCAGGATTTTATGTGATGTGAATTTAAAGTTATTTTTGTTATAGTATATGAATGCTTCTGTTTTTGTTTAAAATATTGTAGACATACAATATATTATATACTACTGAGGAAAACCATAAGGAAGACTTTGGTAAGAGTTTTTATGTTGTCTGAGAAGCAGAAAGACTTTGATATGTTGTCTGGAAAGTGAGGGAGAAAGCAGGAGACTGAAAGAATGAAGAGAGGAAAAGTGGAGGTATATAAAAAGTTATAGAAGGTCAGAAAGGGATGTGATCTATGTTTGCTGTGGTTCCTCATACATGCAAATATGAATATGCTTGTTTTGTTGAAAAGTTTGTCTATGTAAGTTTTCTTGCAAGCATGGAGCTGAGACAGAAATGGTTTGGATATTTTTGCTGTCTCTCCACCCATCACTGGTGTGGCCACATTTACGGGCCTGACCTCAGAATTTATCTCTGAGCTCTGGTTACTGGATTTAGGTTAGCAGAAACTCAGATGACCTTTTAGTATAGATATTGTTAAAACTGTTTTATGTTTTTTTTTATTGAAAAGTTGGCTGTAGAGTTGGATTATGGCTCTTCCTTTGTTAGAGCCATGTTTATTTAAAAGTTTCCTCTGTCACTCTGTCAGTCTGAGCTCCAGACACAATGACAGGGAGAAGAAAACAAAGCAGAGCAGTCAAAAAATTTGGACTTGGTTTATGTGAACCTTCTGTAGCTTCAGATTTAGGTTTATTTTGTTAGATACGGCCAAAAATCTGTTAAAATTAAAATAAAACTAGTTAAAAGTTAATTAGTAACACTGGGAATTGATAACTTAAAATCTATGCATGGGTAATTTTAAAGAAATTATAAGGCATGATTTCATTTTAAATTTTGTATTGCCATTTTGCTAGTGTTAAAAAAATGTATGCCACATGATTTCATTACCATCTTGATTAAAGATGACCATGTTGAGTGGGCCTAGGTAGGAGGCAACGACAGATCTCTAAGACAGTTTGGATTGGGATAGATTTTTGCATGATGACTCATGTTTCATTCAAAAACAAGGTTTAAAAAATATATATAGGACTTAAAGTATTAAAACTGCACCTCAATGTTATACTCAAAAATGTACCTTGCTCTTCCAGCTAGACTTTGTTAATTTAAAAGTCACCCAGGTGATAATGGTTATAAAGACATAAAGGGATCATAGGGAACAACTAAGATTTTCAAATGTATGGCAGGACTAGAGTCCCAAAGAGAGTCTACTTTCAAGGATGGACCTTAGTGGTTTTCCAAATGCCAGTGCCAGGTGATAGTCACCAAAAGCACCAGCTACAGTGAAATGGAGCAGGCTGAGATCTAAAAGACAGGCTATATATATGCTGTCGAGGGTGGAGTCAAAGAGGTAATTTATTTTTGATATTGCAGGAAGACATTTAAGAGATTTTAATGTTTTGGAAACTTTTTAAAATGCTTAAATTTTATAAGGCTGTGGGAACATCTGTGCTTAGAAAAATGTTTTATATTGTTAATATTTAAACTTAAAATAAAAGGCTAAGAATTAGGATCATAGCCATAAGCAAAAAATGCTAACCAGAAACTGGGATGTTCATTTCTTGTAATGCAGCAAGACAGTGACCTAAGCAGTCTGGCAAAGGGCTTGAAACAGTTTATCAGCCCACTGATAAACTTTTGGTGGTAAAAAAAAACCCTAGGAACACCTGCATGTCATGTTTGCATTGAGATTCATAACAATGACAAAACTGCAGTTGTAAAATAATAGGAAAAATTTTGTAATGGGGGTCACCACAACATGGAAAACTATTAAAGGGCCAAAGCATTAAAAAGTTGAGAATCAGTGGCTTAAAAAGTCTCTCCTTACTCATGTCTATTCAGACATAAGGCTATATCTAGCTTTCTTGTCTTTGTTAATTCTGCTAAGTTTAAACTATTTGGATTAAACTAAGTCATATAAAATTTTTTGTATTGATACTAAGAAATTTCAATTGAAAAATTGTTGTTTTCTAAGGCTCATACTTAACAGAGCTAGAACTACAAAGTCCTTTTCCCAAGGTCAGGCATTAGGATAAAGCTCCCATTCCCTCAGGTTGCCCAGAGAAAGTTCTTACTCCCTAAAAAGGGTGTTGCTGCCCTCCTTATCTCTGGCAAAAGGGGAACTTGTGGCCCTCCCTAACACTTCGCTGGAACACTTAGAACTTGTCAAGGGCAAGGCTGGCCCCTAGGCTCCCTCAAGTTCCTGTTTCACCCTGGGCCCTTTTCCTTGCCTTCCCAGGAGACAGCAGTAACGGCTGAACACAAGCTTGTTCTGTTTTTACCCTTGGAATGACTCTCTACTAGTTTCAATTCAAAATAATTATTATTTTTCTTTTTTTTCTTTTGTTTTGGTTTTTCGAGACAGGGTTTCTCTGTGGCTTTGGAGCCTATCCTGGAACTAGCTCTGTAGACCAGACTTGTCTCGAACTCACAGAGATCCGCCTGCCTCTGCCTCCCGAGTGCTGGGATTAAAGGAGTGCGCCACCACCGCCCGGCAAAATCATTATTTTTTTTAAGGCTAAACTTGACAGAATGTAAAGTTCTAGTCTTCTGAAAGCTGCTAACTTATTATAGACTGTTAGGAAATACAAGTTAGTCAGTCATCCTTAAAGCACTAATATAATTAGTTACAGGAATAAGCCTTATTTAGTTCCTTGTATATGTTTTCAAAGTCAAACTTAAAACAAGTAATGAGAAACAAAGTTTGTCTAGTCAGACATACCTAGGCAGTCCTCATATTTCAGAGATCTGTGGAATATGGCATTTAAAATAACGTATATAAGAAGCTTATTATATTAGACAGAGACTCCCAGATCCTAGCAGTAACCCAGGGTCTCCATAGATTATGGGACACCATGATGTCTCCACCTGGATTATGACAATGCTGACCACTGGGCGAGATGCCCCAGTGCAACACCTGCTGCCGGGACCAGGTCCAGACTGCGGACAAACAGCAGGACATTGGAGAACTGATTGCACCACTTTTGCCTAGATGAAATAAGGTCGGTCTTTTCCATGTCCCCCTTCCACAGGGAAAAAAAATTCACCTTGTGGGCCTGGCTAAGACTATGAGACTGCTGTTCTGGATACTTCTGCCTCCAGTGCTACGGAGACCTGGGTATGGCTAAATATATATGGATTCTGTTCCCGGTCATTTTTAACAGGTCTCTTGATTTAAAAAAATGTTTAAAGATATATAAAGGTCTGAGGATATAAAATCTCGTAAGCTTTGAGGTTCTAAAAATGATTTATGATGTAAATACAGGTTAGGATGGAAAATGTTTCTGATTTCTTTCCCCTTCTATGGTATAGTTCTGATAAGCTGATAGAGCAATGACTACTTACTGTTTGGGTCACAAGCTCAAGATTTTAGATTTATTCTGGCTGCCATATAAATATGAACGTAAAGGTGTTTCTCACCAGGACAAAGACATCTCTGTCCAATCCATATATGGCTTTCTAGACAACAGAAAAATATACGTTTCTAACAAAAATCTATAGTTTTTTTGCTAGGACTCAAAGGTATGAGTCTAGGACTGGAGAAATGGCTCAGTGGTTAAGAACATTGGCTGCTCTTCCAGAGGTTTTGAGTTCAACTCCTAGCAACCACATGGTGGCTCACAACCATCTATAATGAGATCTGGTGCCTTCTTCTGGCCTGCAGGCACACATGCAGACAGAGCATTGTATACATAATAAAACAGACAAACAAACAGACAAATAAAGGTATTCCTGCTGCTTATGGATTTCAATATGGGCCTAAAAGTTTCAAATGTATTATTTTCCTTTAAGTACATAAATTTTAACTTCCATTCCTAGTTTAAACTTATCTCAATAGATTTCCACTTGGCTGGCAGACGCATCTAAGCATCCGTTGCTGACTACAACCTGCTCCAAATGACTGTGAGCCCTGGCTTTGCTGAAAGCTGATATGGACCAGTCCAGCTGATGTGAATGCTCCCTGTCCCTTCAACAAAGTCTGCGAACCAGATGCTTCTGATGAGTGCCCCATTGCCTGAATTCCCTCCTTACCTTTGGCTAGCCTTTCAGCATTCTTGGGCCCTGATGAAAATGCCCTAATGTCAGCTTGAAGTAGTTGCAGAAAGAAACACATTGTCCCATGCTTCCTGCCCAGAATAGGTTGACATGCTGAGACAAGGGGGAACTCCCTGGCATGGGGGACAAAAATTGATATTACCTGGCGTGAGTGAGAAGGAAGCACGAAACAGGCAACAAACCTGCTTAGGAGTTTATTAGAGGAGACATGTACAGGCAGTGTGCAGAGAGAGAGGGCTGAAGATGACGCATCCAGCTTTTAAAGGCTGCCTAGCATATGCACACAGAGGGATGCTGTGGCTA
Organism: Ondatra zibethicus; assembly: GCA_004026605.1. Classification (NCBI taxonomy): domain Eukaryota; kingdom Metazoa; phylum Chordata; class Mammalia; order Rodentia; family Cricetidae; genus Ondatra; species Ondatra zibethicus. The sequence continues at coordinate 3,405 of PVIU01016632.1, read as the reverse complement.
CGTCATACACAGAAGACAGAGCTCATGCAAGCACGTAAGGGCTCACGTAACTGCATCATATGTAGGTGATGCAACCATGCTGCACATGGGTCATGCAGGACCTTTTAAGATCTCCAGAGGGTACTAGGTATTTTTGCCTGAGGGCTTGTCCGCACATGCATGGCCCTGGAATCTGGAAGTGCCAGCCATGCTGGTTTGGCTAAAATCATAACAAAAATGGCTACCTATAATGCTCATTGTCATACCAAAAAATAAAAAGAGGTAGGCCCAGAGTTGTCAGTTAATGGATTTATTAACTAAAATGGTTCTACAATAAAAAGATACCTTGGTTATTTATGCAGAACCACAGAACCAAAGAAGATATTCAGAATTATAATAACAATTTGGTTGTACTCAAAGATCAGAGCTACAGGGGCCTGGTAGGATGACCACTGCCTTGGAAAAATCTGTTAGCTAATGGTTCTTAGGTCCCAACAATATCTTCTTAAACCCATGGGCAAGCAGGACCCATGACTAGGTTCTGTCATTGGTACTTATGAAGGGGAAAATGTAGGACCCAGCCATGACCAGCTCAATAGAGGCCTGAGTCTCAGTAGTTTACACTGGTTCCAAGAAAGCCCACAAACTAAGACTCACCCCTACCTTTGGTACTACAACAACCCAACCCCAACTGAGCTTGGGGCTCTCCAATCACTCCAATACGTTGGACACGCAGAGAGACCGAAACGTTTGCAAACTTGTGTAAGAATAAAGACTCTTTGCATTTACATACAGAACTTGGTTTTGGGGGGCGGGCTCCGTGATCTGGATATAACAAAAATAAATATTTTTATTTCAATAAGAGAAGCTTTACAGTAGTATTCCCTTCATGGGAGCTTCCCTCTTTCCTAATCAGTAGACCCCCAGTAGACCAGATTATACTTGAAATCCTTCTTTCAGGCCACATATGGGTGATCACCTGAACCTAATCTAGGGATCGCCCTCCACCTCTTCCTACCCCATTTCCTCCTCTCTTTTCTTCTCTCTACTTCTTTCCAGCCATTGTCTCCTGCCCCCTCTTGGGCAAATCTCTTAACAGAAGCCTCACCTCAGAGCCATAGATGGCCATCTTCCAGTTCCACTGTAGTCCTGTGAACCAAGGCAAGGCCTGCCCGCAATGAGCTGTGAACACAGCTGTGAACCAAGGCAAGGCATGCCCGCAACGAGCTGTGAACACAGCTGGGGAGGAAGAAGCTTGCCTCTCAGTGGGAGCCCCAGCTAGCCTGGAACGCAATCCTCCTGCCTCTGCCTCTGCCTCAAGCTCTAGCCTCAGGAATGCTGAGCCAACACACCTGGCGCGAGAGCTTTGTTTTCTTGGTTGTAGTTGTTAGCATTCTTCGATATTCCCATACCAAAAATCTATCTCCTCATTTTCTTAAGTTGACTCAACTTGGTTTCTGGTGCCGCAGCACGGCCCCAGAAATGACTGTTCTGATCTGAGCCCTTCTTGGGAGGGTGGGCCTCTGCTGAGCAGCCCCTCCTGTTGGCCTTTTTCTTCTTGGTGCTTGCAGGGGACCGCCCTTCTGGAGTTCTTACTATTTCCAACATTCCTTCTCAGTCTCTGTGCTGGGTCTCCCTTCTCTGCTGTAACTCCCAGCTTAAACTTCAGGTCACAACCCCATCATGTATTAACAGCAGGAGTCCCAAAAACATTAGCAAGAGAAAAAGGTGTCTGAACACAGAGTGACCAAAAATTAGTCAAAAATCAATTGCATAGTGACCAAACATTAATTCAAAAATCCACTGCAGTGTGAATCCTAGGTGTTTCTGTGGGTGCCCACTTGTGTTGCCCCGTGTGGCTTCACTGCAGCCTTGTTCTCAACATGGGGCATTTCCACTCTACACTGTAAGATGCCAAAAACGAACAGGCCAGAACCTGTGGGCAGAAACATCTTGTCCAGATTCGAGAGCATTGTCTGTTGAAAGTTGCAGGGTTTTAACCTTTGAACAAAGGTTTCCCTCTTCCAGAAACATAATGGTTTAAGAAGAGAGACTCCTAATATTTCCCTATTGTCTTTCCTCAGATGGTAAAAATCACATTAGTTTATATCTTTAGATTGTATTGTATTAGAATGTTTGATTTTAAAACTTAATACTTGAGTTACTAATTTGAGCTTCATTTTAAAAATCTAATGAATTTTTCCTGGGAACTAAACCATAGTTTTCAGCAATTTCTGAAATCGTCCAAAACATATTTCTGCCATTTGTACTAAGGCCTTATGGGAAATGCCTTTCTCAGCACATATAAAATCACAACAAGGACCAACTCTGAGGAACACTGAAGGCACTGTGTGTCCTGGAGTATCAAATTTTCAGCCAAGTTAATTCTTTATGTAAAAATAAGTGAGGGACTGGTGAGAAGGCTCAACAGTTAAGAGCGCTTTCTGCAGTTGTGGGAGATGAAGGTTGTTTCCCAGCACCCACAGCAAGTGGCTCATACCTCCTGTATCTCTAACTGCAGAGGTCTGACGCCCTCTTCTGGCCTCCTACAGTACCTGCACTCATGTGCACATACCTTCCCCAACATACACATAATTTAAAAAGTAAAATAAATCTTTTTAAAAGCAAATGTGTGTATCCATCCCCCTACTGTGCAAATTTGCTTTCACCTTTATTGCATACTGAAATATGTATACTAAAGAAAAGTTTTAAAATAAACTTCTTTGTGATGTATTATCAGCAAATGCTCGATTTGTGTAATGTTATGCCCAGATCATGGAGCCTGTCCCCACAAAACCAACTAGGAGACTGAGTCCTGTATGTAAAAGCAAAGAGTCTTTATTCTTACATAAGTTTGCAAACTCAGTCTCTCCATGTGTCCAACGTATTGATGGGTCAGAGAGCCCTGAGCTCAGTTGGGGTTGGGTTCTTGTACTATCAAAGGTAGGTGTGAGGGATTTCTAAGGTTCAGGTCTTGATTGGCTGCCATTTGCCTAGGGGTGTCCTGGTGAAAAGCAATGGGTGTGTGCTGGCAGGGGATCCTATCTACAATGGTTGGAACATTAGGAATTTCCTTTGGATGGTCTGTTCCTGGGTGGTGTCTGGGTAGTCTCAGTTTGTGGTCTTTCTTGGAACCAGGGTAAACTACTGAGACTCAGGCCTCTATTGAGCTTGTCGGGCTGGGTCCTATAATTTTTAATTATAAAAATGTGCGTGTGTGGGGGGGTAGGATATAACATAGTTAAAAATAAACAAATCCTGACTGTCACTCATTTGGTATGCTCTCATTTATGTGAATTAAAACAAAGTAAAACTAGATGATGATAGAGATGAGAATAGTATAGACCTGTAATGATGTGGACCAGGAAGGGGCTCATAATTGAAAGTTCTTCAAGATGAATATTTAACACATATACTTTTTTTTTT
>PVIU01016631.1:0-44399 GCA_004026605.1 Ondatra zibethicus | reverse complement strand
TACTACCCAGAAACAGCAGCCCAGAAGTGTTGATGGATGCCGCTCATTTGTTCCCAGCTGCCCAGACTTGAAGTATCCACACCGAAACTATATCAAATCACTGCTTGACCTATTAGCTCTAGATTTTTTTTCTAAGACAGGGTTTCTCTGTAGCTTTGGAGCCTGTCCTGGAACTAGCTCTTATAGAACAGGCTGGCCTCAAACTTAAAGAGATCCACTTGCCTCTGCCTCCTAGGATTAGTGCTGGGATTAAAGGTGTGTACCACCAACACCTGGCCTAACTCTAGCTTCTTATTGGCTAGATTTTACACCTTCAGTTAACTCATTTCTGTTATTTTATATTTTGCCATGAAGTTCGTGGCCTACCTTTAAAGTTCCAGGTGGCAGCTTGAGTCTTTCTCCTCTGGCAGCTACATGGCATCTCATTAACTCTGCCTTCTTTCTCCCAGCATTCAGTTTAGCTTTCCCACCTAGCTCTACTCTGCCCTATGACAGGCCAAAGTGGCTTCCTTTTTTCATTAACCATTAAAAACAATACATATACAAAATGACTTACCACATTACAGAAGTTGCTCAATTCACAGTGGGTTGGGCCCTCCCATATCAATCATTAATCAAGGAAAATGTCCCACATGTCTACCTACATGCCATTTTGATGGGGGCATTTTTCTCTTCCCAGTTGACACTAGCTTGTGTGAAGTTGACAAAAACCAACTAGAACAACATAAAACAAATCTCTGAGAATATCTGTGAAGGTTTATCTAGTTTGGGTTATTTGAAGGAAAAAGCTATATCCTAAATGTGGGTGGCACCATTCCATAGCTTGAAATTCAGAACTGAATAAAGCAGACAAGGAAAGAAAGTTGAGTACAAGCATTTCACACCCAGCTTCCCGACTCTGAACAAATCGTGATCACCAGCCCTCTATTTCTGCCTCTAAACCTTCCCCACCATAATGGAATGTATCTTGTTGCTCTGTAAGCCAAAATAAGCCCCTCCTACCTTAAATTTCTATTGTCAAGTATTTTGATATAGTAAAATGATGCACATACCTTTGAGGGCTCTTACTCATCCTTAGGCCCCTCTTCATTCTGTGTTTCCTATTTACTATGAAATAAACTGCCACTGCCACATACATCAACAGCCATGATGCATTGTTCAGAGACAAGCAATCCTCTGAAACCATGAGTGAGAATAAATCTTTCCTACTTTCAAGATACTTTTCTGATCACAACGACACAGGTGTAATTGATAAAGCCAGTCATCACTGAAGGCTAAAAAAATGGGCAAGGAAAACCTGTTTTCTTTGGTCACACAATTATGTCCAAATTCATACTTTCCTAACCCAACTTTCATCTCAACCTCAATTACAACTCAACTATTGACTTTATGTAAGATCAGATGTATGGGACTCAAACCCTAGGAAACTGATACTCACATCTAGAGCTTATGTTATCAAATTCTTGTATTTAAAAAGTCTTTGTTAGCCATGCAATGGTTGTGCACACCTTTAATCCCAGCACTTGGGAGGCAAAAGCAGGAGGATCTCTGTGAGTTTGAGGCCAACCTGGTCTACAAGAGCTAGTTCCAGGACAGGCTCCAAAGCAACACAGAGAAACCCAGTCCCAAAAAATAAAAAAAGAAAGAAAGAAAAAAAGTCTTTGCATTAGAAGGTCTTTATGCTAAAATTATACAAGTACTACATCCTTGTGGATGACGCCAGCTATACATTATATTTTTAAATGAGCTCTACAAACACAATACCTTTATCTAGAGCAAAAATATACAAATAACAAAATTGACCTTAAATTTGTATCAATACATCAAGATCAATACCAATGCAAGTATTCATCTTTATAGCATATCCCCCTTTAAAGGTCATATAACATTTATAACATAAACATTATAAACAATCATTTAGGGAATTTGGGTATTGTTCTCTAGACTACTTTCTGCTGATTGGGGGCACTGTTATTTAGGTCTTTCATGGGGTATACTGTGTGGTAGTTCTATCTCAGCCAGCAGTCCTGAAGCTGTCATGGATGTTGGACCATCTGGGACATTACTTCAGAGGGTCTTGTTTGATTAAACATATTAGCCAATAAGGAATCCACAGCTTTTTATCCTCTGTAGAAACAAAAGTAGAACCTCATTTCCAAAGCAACATATCCTTAGACCCAAATTTTGAAGTCAAGATACCCTTAAAATATATATGTTGGTTTAGCTTAGCAGCCCAAACAATGAAATGTCTCTGTGTAATTAGCTCATTTACAGTCAAAAAATTCAAAGAAAACACATAATATATATAATACAGACTCTATATATATTCCATCTTTATGTGGCCTATTTTTCCTTACTCCTTTAATCTATGACTGTCTGTACTGTCTCTTTAAAGACTTTGTTTTAGTTTTTAAAACTATTTATTTCTTTTAAAAACTGCCTAATTTTTTTTCTTCTCTCTCAAGCCTACATACATTGTTCAAACACACTGTGTCTAGAATTCCTTCCTGAGCACTTTCAGCTTTTATGTGGATATAGTTGGCCCCACGTTGGGTACCATTTTGTAAGTGGTGACTGCTCTTTCATTTCCCAACTGTCCTGACCCGATTTATTACACAAAAACTGTAGCACTGTTTGCCAAATAATTTATGCATATTTCTAGCTAACTCTTACATCTTAAATTAACACATTTCTATTAATCTGTGAATAAACACATGCCTGTGGCCTATCAATAAGTTTCTGACTGGCATCTGGCATCTTTCTCCCTTAGCAACTATGTGGAATCTCCCTGACTCTATCTACTTTCTCTCTATATCTCTATTTGGATTTCCTGCCTGGTTTTACTCTACTAAGCCATTGGCTGAAATAGCTTCTTTAAGAACCAATATTAATAAAACATATCCAAAGTGTACAGAGGGAAATCCCATAACATCTGGAGACAAGACAATGTTTTATAACCCTGTTTTCACTTCCTGTCTTTGCTTTGCTTCTTGTTTTGTCAAGATGTGAGGGAGTGAGGAACCTCAGCTGTATATTCCTACCATTATGGGGAGGCATACTGCTATGTTTTCCACTCCATGGTGGTCTGCATCCCCTCAAGGTATAAGACAAAGTAATCCCCTCTTCCAATAGGTTGTTCCTTGCCTGGTATTTATTCATAACACCAAAAGTAATTAATAAAAAGCAATATAGAGAGGGGTCACTGGGGTTTGGGCACTCTTGAGTGTCTCCTCTGTACCCATACTTAAGTCTCACAGTTATTTAGTATCAGCTGACAGTGTGGTCCCTTTTTCTGCTTGAGGGAATCAAGAAACACCCAGAAGCTGAATTGCATACTCAAGATGACTTTATTCATGTACTATGTAACTGTCGTTCAATCTCATAATGTTATGACCCTGGATTCCTAATTATTCATCTATTCACAATTACTAGATGTTTGAAGAGCAAGATAAGAAGAGAATGTCATGAGCTCTTTAGGGGACAATTGCTATTCTTTATTTTTATATCTCACATTGGTTACAATAATGGCAATCAACAAATATTTTTTAAAAAAGTTGATTCATAAGGGTCAAATCACATACTAAAAGACTATGATTAGATAGGAAGCTGAATAGAAGGCTGAATACAGGTAGACTAGGGAACAACAATTCTGAACAGAAGTTACTATATCAGCAGATGTGAAGGGTTCTGTGGTCTGAACTGTAACTTTACAATCCTGGCTATAGGTTGCTAGAATTAAGAATAGCAAATGGATACCATTATAGACTGAAATCTAACTTCAAATGTGATGCTACTTGTTGACAGAGGTTTCTGTCCTGCCTGGTCCCACAGCAGTTCAGTCCCAAAGAAACACACAGAGGTCTAGATTAATTATAATCTGGTTGGCCTAATATCTCAGGCTTCTTATTAACTCTTATTGCCGCACTAGCACAGCCTGGATGCCGAGACTGGTGGGGGGTGCCAGGATTGAGACAAGGAGGCTTCTTCTCAGGTGGAAGAATAGCAACCTTTATTTTGCCTTGAGTTAAAGCCTTTTATACCTCTACTACTTCTGTGGAAAACCAGAGGCCAGAAAGAACACAAACATTCTTGTCAATTACAGACCACAAGGAAATTCCGCTGTTGGTCAGGGAGACTGAGGGCAGCTAGATCACAACAACTCCCCCCGTTTTATTTAAACAGTGCCTGTCTTGTTACTTTGGGTGGAATACCTTGCCTATCATGGGAATAGCCCTCTAATATTCCCTTTCTTACGTGGCATTCTGCCCCCAAGGTAGTGCCCGCCCATGGCTACCCAGACACATAGCCCTAAACCAAGTATCCCCAGGACAGACAGTGCCAATGAGCCACACCAGCATTGCAACCATCTAGCATGCACTAACTGGGTGGTAAAATTAACAAAAGCAGTATTCCAAACACCTTTCATATGACAGTTGAGTTCCATAACGGTGGCAGAAGCATGCAATAGTAATAGAATCATGAGTAACACACATCCTGAACCAGAGCCACGTGTTGGTTCAAGGTCAGTATGCCCAATTGAATATGTCCATTAAGATCATTTTGAATGTCCAAAGCATTGCTGACTCTTTCAGCCAGTTGGTTGACAGTCTCAGCCATCTGCACAGTCTTGGAGAGAGCAACTCTGGCAGCAGTATCTGCGGTGGCAGAGATAGCAATAAAGGCAATCATAACTGTGGTCTCTCTTCTGCCAATCTTCTATGGTCCAGCACTTGTTGCCATATTTGCTGATACTCTTGACACCACTGTGGTGTCCCCCAGGCTGGGCACCGACTGGGCCAGGGCAACATGCCTTTCACCACAGCCACTATCAAAGCTCTGCTCCAGCTGCCTTCTGGCCCCAGATGCACTCTCACTGGGTCCAAACATGGAGCAGAGCAGAACTCAGGGAAGCAGGCTTACTGCTCCTGCTCTGGAACCATTGAAGGGGCCCCACTTTGACAATCTTTTAGGGAATTTGGGCATCGTCAACCTGTCTGGCTACTTCCTGCTGAGTGGGGTGCTGCATTCTTGGGGGTATTTTACATCAACATTTCAGGGGGTCTCGGTGATTCAAACCACATAAATTTGCAATGAATCCATAGGTTCTCATCCTCTGTGGAGACAAAAGCAGAACCTCTTTTCCAAAGCATCAAATCCTTAGGCCCATATTTTAAAGTCAAAATACCTTTCTTAGCAGTTCCCAGAATCAAATGTCTTTCTCCAGACCATCACACAAAAGACAACACAATCAACACAATAACATATATCTGTACACATTCTATCTTTTGAAGCCCTCAATTCACCCTCCTGCCTCCTCTTTATTACTTCCCTACTGGCAAGTCTTCTAGAGGGCATCCCTCAGAGTGTCTCTGGGGATGAAAAAAACACATATTCCTTTTAATCTGACTTGGCTTATTCCCAGTCTGGAACATTTAAACCCCCTCCCATAATAAACCAGGGACTAACTTGAGCTATTCTTTGTACAAAGTCTTCAGCTGTCTTCCTTATTACTTCCATGCCTTGTTGCTTTAAGAGTTTCAGTTACTTTTCAAGGCCTTCAATTCACCCTCCCACCTCTTCTTTATACTTGCTAGTCTTTTGGAGGGTGTCCTTCAGAGTATCTCTGGTGATGACAAAAACACATTACCTTCCCCAATATGCTCCTCAATTAGGCTGGCAGAAGGAGCAACCCCATTCATGAATCCCCACTTTCCAGATCTCAGTGGAACCCCCACTTGCCACACCACACAGCCTGGATGCCAAGACTGGTGGGGGGTGCCAGGATTGAGACACGGAGGCTTCTTTTCAGGTGGAAGAACAGCAACCTTTATTTTGCCCCGAGTCAAAGCCTTTTATACCTCTACTACTTCTGTGGAAAACCACCAGCCAGAAAGAACACAAACATTCTTGTCAATTAGAGACCACAAGGAAGTTCTGCTGTCCATCTGGGGAAGTGAGGGCAGCTAGATCATAACATCTTATATCTTAAAGTAACCCATAATTCTTGTCTGTGTTAGCTACCTGACTTGGTACCTTTATCAGTGAGGCATTCTCATCTTTCTTCCTTTGTGTCTAGGTGACAAATGCAGACTGAGCCTTTCTGCTTCCCCAAATTATCCTGTTCTGGTCACCCTGCCTCAACTTCCTGCCTGGCTTCTGGTCAATCAGCATCTTATTAAACCAGTACAAGTGACAAATCTTTACAGAGTACAAGACCATTGTCTCATAGCAACAATTAGGAGGTAGGGCCTAGGGGAGGTGGACAAATGATAAGAGCAGAGCCCTTATGAATGTATTACTGCCTTTATAAAAGGTACCAGAGATGTCTCTCTATTCTACTCCAAGTAAACACTGTAGAAGATGCTGTCTGTGAATCACAAAGCCAGAATTCAACTGTTCTGACCCACAATCTTGGTTTTTCAGATGCTTGAACTGTGAAGAATGCATTTCCAGCATTTAACATCACTATCCATGATATTTGTCAACAACAGCCTTTACAGATGAAGAGAATACCACTATAAAAAAGAACAATTCTGGGTACCTTACAAAGACCAATTAAATCATAATGCCTGGGAATGCAGCTGGCAAAGTGTTTTTAACATTTTACCATACTATCTTCATGTTTCAGTCCTTTCAACCCAGCCTTGAGAATTTCTGAAACATATTCCTTATTTTTCTTTATTAGAATTTTTTAAGCTAAGACTGAAACTGAATAACATGTAGTATAAACCACAATAACTAGCCCTTCCACTGTAGAATTGGTACAATGAGGGTCCTTCAATTCTCTTATGCCCAGGTTGACCTGGAGTGTTTCCTAAATCACAGGTGGCTGGGTGTCATTTCTGGGGTATCTGATTTTGCTAAGGAATGTAAAAGATGAAAATTTACCTCTAGAACAAGATCCCAAGAGCTTTGGGGCAAGCGACCTCCCCTTGAGAATTGCTTACTTAGAAATAAGTGAAGAAATAAGTGTTTTGTTTTGTTTTTTAAATAAAGGTATCTTCTTTCAGTCTCACTTAGCAAAGCTCACTTAGTGGTGGGATTTCTCAGTTTGAGGATACTGCTCATTGCCATCCTCTCATTTGATCTTCTAAATAGTGCCACTTTGGACTCCTGCTTTTAATGGACTCAGTCAGTCCAAGTTTCCAAACTGACAGATCTTGTTTTATCACTATAGCAAATCTATTTTGGCACCCTAGACAAGTTGCAAAGGAGCCCACATCAATCAGATTATTTTATTCCTAAATTCACTTAGCAAAATGACTACTCCAAGGACTGTCAAGCTAGTAAAGGTGGCAGAGGACTGTTGAATTTCAAATCTGCTGTATGGTAGGCAAACAGAGCTGCTTCTGACAGAGACCTTGTAGTAAGGTAAGGAGGGAGGGAGGTAAGCTTTTATCTGAGGCACCATCAGGAAACCTTCAGACACTTCACAAAGCTGGATTTAAGGATGGAATGGCAACAGTGGGGTATTCTGCAATCTGGTCATTTACAGCCAAGAGACTGGGGCAATGATAACATTTTTTGCTTTGTCAAGTGCCACTGGTTGCTCCAGTATCTGTTCCATGTCACATACCTGGGCAGGTCTTTTAACCAGAAGGTCTACTGTGATCTTGGATCAGTTTCTTATATATAATCTACCAGTAAGACTGGAAGATGATGCCTCCTCTGGTAGGTTCTTTTTTAATGCAACAACAGTAGGAATATTTTAAAGAGAAGTACTTAATATGCAACTCAGCAGTACCCAGAAGTACTAGAACATTCTCAGACAATTAATACCTTTTTCTTTGGAGGGGTTGTAGAACATAAACTACATTTCTAATAATTACACATATATCAGAATTGAATATGCATATGAGACAAAACTGACTCCACACTTATTTTCTAATAACATACAATTATAGATAAACAGAATTCATTTCTTATTTTTAAAGCCATTACCTCTTGTCATGAGGCCAACCAAGGTCTGGGGCCATGTTAGTGTCTGAGGGATATGCTGCATCTGGGGCCATGACAATCTGAGTGGCCTGCACTGCCATTTAGACCCATGTCTGGGTCTATATGTCAGTCCATAGCAGGTGCTGAGTACCATGTCTGGGTCCATTATCCTATTGTGGCTATGTCTGTGTTGAAGTCCTAGACTCATGTTGACACCAAAGATCACATGGAAACTACAACCTGTGCCCTTGTTTTTGTCCATGCCACTCCCAGAGCCATCCTGATCTGAGTGGCCAGTGCTTCTACCCAGAGCCAAGATGTTGTCCAGGCCCAATCTACCAAGGGCCATGTCTGTATCTGTGGTCCTGCTGAAGCTGGGGTCTGTGTTGATGTCAGTGGCCTGTGTGACCTCAGGAGGTCATAGGAGCCATACATGAAGAAATCAGAAGGTCATGCTGAGCTGGACCTGCCCTTCACTGGCCCTGCCTCTTGCTGGACACTGAAGGAAGAAGGTTGGTTCCTCATGGGAGAGGTGTCTCACATTCAGGAGAGATGCCCCACCCCTCATCACAGGTAAGGGAGAACTGACCCTGGTTACCTAGGCTTAGAAGAACTGACTCCGCCTGACGTCTGAGGTAGGCAGCCCCAGTAGCTGAGATTGACAAGCTCAGTTACCACCCAGGTCCACAGACAGGCCCACAGTTGGCCCACCCTAACATCTACCTGATCTAGAACTTGCTCGAGCTCATGAAGGAACTGGTCCTATAGAATAACACCCACAAGATTTCCGTGACTTGGGTAGGCCATCTGATATCCTAGAGGGGTTTTAGTGAGGATTCAGTGATGATGGTATGTCAGAAACCAGAGACCTTGAACAAGATCAATGACTGATTACAAAGAACATTTGCTAGAAAAGCTGATTGGGCAGAAGGGTATACTATATGATGTATTGCTCCTAAGCCCACCAGGATGAATGAAGAGGTGTTGGAGGGACAGGAAATATAGAGACGTAAAGAGGTTTTCTGTTTTGTTTTATTCTTGTTTCTGTTTGTGTGCTTGCTTGCTATGTTTTGTTTTGCTTGATATTTTAAAATTTTTCTTTTGGGGGTATTGCAGGGGTGAGAGAAGAATATGATGGCATTGTGACGTGAGTGGAATTGGGGTGCATGATGTGAAATCCTCAAAGAATTAATAAAGAAATTGGTTTTTAAAAATTACTTCTTAGTGGTAAGAAGCTCCCTTGTACTTCTACCCAGGGACCACTAGTATATGCAGTGTTTGTCTGTCCTGACTTCAAATGGTGCAGATTCAATTGCTTGTGTTTGAAATTTCTGTAAGTTATAATCTTTACTTGTGCATAGGGACTTTTATATAGATGAGAACTATTTATAAAAATATTAACAGTAGGCTGGTAAGATTGCTCAGTGGGTAAAGATGTTTGCAGCCAAGGTTCATGACTCAAATTTGATCCTCAAAACACACAGGGTAGAAGAGAACTGGCTTCAGAAAATTGTCTCCTGTCTTCACACACACAAACCCATCCAAGCACATAACATATTCTTTGAAGTATCAATAAATGTATTAACTTTTATTTCTCTACAGTACAGCATTATAAGGGTATATCTTCATTGATCCATTCAATATCTGACATACTGTTGGGCAAGGCCTAGTCTGGTACTGTGAGTACTAACATTGTTTTGATTATTCTTGTTTATGTGCATTAGTGACCATTGCAATTCAATATGTAGGTTCTATACTTAGGTGTGGGTTTGCAGGACCACAGAACATGCTAGGCTCAGCTCTGCCTGGCAATTTTCCAGCAACATCAATTTGTGCTCCCCCCAGCAGTACATGAGAGCTCCTGCTGTTTCACACTCATACACTCATGCAAACACCTGCTGTTGTTTTTAAAGCATGTGTGTGTGTGTGTACTGCAGTATCTCACTATGATTTTAGTTTGCATTTACCTGATGACTGAGATTAACACCTTCCCATACATGTTCTGCATTTGGCCATCTCTTGGTTTAAACCTACTTCTCCTACTTTCTTACTGAATTGTACAAATTCCTTATGTATTCTGGATTCACAGTCAGTGTCTACTGACTTGCTTATTTATCTAGTTACCTTCTGTGGCTTACTGTCCTTAGCCCCTTCATGGTGACTTACAAACTGTCCATAGCTTGCTACAGAGTTTTTCCCATCGTAACCCCAGAACATGCTCTCTTTTACAAGTCTTGAAAACACATAAAAACAATTTATTTAATGAGAGTTAACAAATTGAAGGGTAGGACTCTGAACACCTGAGTGATGAAATTAATACTCTTTAATTCACTTATTGGATGACCATATTCTTCTTCATTAATTATAGCCTGAGCCCCCTGAGTGATGATTCTATACACAGCGTCTGCCTATTACAGCTTCTCAGCAGTGATTAACTGCCAGTGAACTCTGGTGACAAGCAAATAAAGACTTTCAATTGCACCCATTCTGCCAGTTCACAAGGGAGACCAAGAGAGTCAGAAGAGAATGTTCAAATATAAACAAAGTGACTTAGAGATAACTGGGGCAGAGAAAGGAGGCAAAGTTTTATTCAGCTGCAAATTTGGCTCTGAATGAAGTCTTTGGAAGATGCTGGTTAAGGGTCCTTAGGGCCAGTTTATTTTGCACATTTGCAAAGAAGACAATTTACATAAGCAGAAGACTGGCATTGGATGTCACCATAGAAACCCCACTCTCCTGCTCTCCTATTGTATACAGGGTGTGCATTTGTTGCCTCATTTAGCAAAATCTCCTTAAGCTCTAGATATGTAAAGCTTTGTGTGCTGATGGAAGATTTAATAAAAGGATCAGAGATGGAGAAAACACTGGAGGAATTGTTGAGTGCTTTGGGAAAAGTCAGTGGAAGGCAGTTGCCAAGGTGAAGAAAACACATCCTCAGGGCTCCAGTGGAAATTGCACCTGCCAAGGAAGCTACAGTCCTAATGTATGACTCCCAAGATTTAAGATTTTTATTGCCTAAGATTAAGTAAACACAGAGAGAAGTAAAACTAGAAAGCAATGGAATTACACTAGTGTGCTATATGCAGCTTTTTATATAGTGTATATGTACGGTGACATCACATACACATATAAATTCATGTTACATGTCACTTTTAAAATTCCAATTAAATTATCTCCCATTACCAATTCTTAGGGACCATCCTTCTGAGGAATGAGGTAGCTGACTAACAGCTCCAGGCATCTTTGGGGCTAAGGATGACCATGGGCTGTGACAGAGACCAAAGGTGATTCATGTTGGTAACCTTATAATTTCTTCTTTTCTAAAACCCTCTTGGGACATTTCAAGATTTTCCCAAGTTCTATTAATTAAACCCAAAGTATATAATGATGACTCCTTCAGCATTAAAAAAATTAATTTTCTCTCCAAATGCATACTGGCACCAATAATATGACTCATTATTTAAGGATTGCCTTTCCCTTTGGGTACTATATCAGGAGTGTTTTTTTACTGTGAGTTCTGGCCATGGAGATTCTATTCCATTGACTCTTTGAAGGAAAGGCAAACCAAAAGCCAATCTGTTACAGCTGACCTGACTTGCTAGTGTCTTTGCTTGTAGTATGCTTAAAAATTCAGAGAGAAGAGCTGAGTATTATCACATTTCCATCAGAGTATCCTAAATACTTCACAGGGACAAGGCAATGGATTTATAAACATGTGGAGAAACCAGCTAGATGATATCATCAGAAATGAGTTCATAGAGCATAGAGTTCACGTCCATAACCTAGATTCTGTGTTTGGGGTTAACTAGCCATAACGTGTAAGTAGAATAGTGTTAGTAGCATCCTTCTGGCTCAAAGTTGTTTTTAAAGAAATATCATCAGAAAATGCTCACTCACTGCAGGAAGGAATGAGTATGGATTTTCTAGCATAAAATAGTGTTTCAGCAAAAGATACTTTGAATACAAATTCTCAAGAAAGAAAAAAATTGCATAGTAAATAAAAATCTCTGGAGTCACCACAACGATTTAGCATCTTTTCATGGCTGCTTATTCCAAGAGTCACATTCTCCTCTCACCAATAAAATTTCAAATCCTGTACTAAATTGCTTAAAACAGTTCTATTTCTGTCTGGGAGCAGCGGTTGCATTTGAAAACATACACTGCATTTGTGTTTATAAACAAAAATATGGCTTGTGGCAGCTCTGCGACATCGCTTATTAGAAACGCATGCTGCTTTTGTGGCTATTGTATAAGCAAATTGGAATTCCAGCTAGCATTTCTTCCTGATAGATGCCCGTAGTGCAGCTTCCATTGTGAACACTGACAATTTCTCATGGATAATTTTGCAGTTAATTTTATTTGTGGGCTAATGGAATTATTTCTCTCAGTGAGAATCTTCTCATCTAACACATTATTTCCACCTCCTCTTGCCATAAAAAGAAAGGATAAATGTAAATGATTTACCTCAAATATGATATTCTCTATACATGTGTATGTTTTTAAAATTATGTTTGCATTACTTCAGCCATTTTATAAAAGTGTACCAAGGGAATGAGAATTTGACTTTCATGCTGAGAAATTGCTTGATAAGTATTGTTATCTAATTCAATTCCAGAACCATTGTAGTGTTTCTGAACCATTCAAATAAAATGCAAAATAAAATCATCTCAGACAATGCCCAACTTGGGAGTTTTGTCTTGCTATAGAATTGTATAGTGCAGTATTAAAAGTCATATCATAAAATTTCATATACTGGCTGTTGAGCAAATACCTATTGGCAGATGGATGAAAGTGTGAATTAGGTCAGTTAAAAGTTAAATGACAGGAATTATGGAAATGAATTTGGCCACTGATAAATGAATGGATGAGGCAAAGTGTGGTCTCAAACTGTACAGAATATTCCTCAGACTTATAAAGGAAGGAAATTCCAAAACATTCTACAACATGAAAGAAACATGAGCACAAGGCAGTCATGAAAATACACTCCCACTGCTATGAGGTAAAGTGAGAGGGACAGGGAGTAGAATGGTGGCCACCAGGTGCAGGGGGAGTGGGGAATGAGGAGCTAGCTTCAGCTTTACAAGGTAGAGATTTCTAGGCATGGATGGTGTTACTGGCTGGGGAACAGTAGGAATGTATTTAATGCCACTGGACCATGCATTTAAAAATTATTAAGACAGTTTAATTTATATGTATTTTACCACAATACCAAAGGAGAAACAAAATATCCATGCCCAAAACATGAAGTGATTGGGTCTTTGAGAAAAAAAAAAAACTTCTCTGCAGATTCCATACAAAGAATGATCATTTCTAAGCCACATCTATTTTAACACAATGCAAGAAGTAGCAATAAGAGATTGCTTGGGAGTAAATGGATCTTTCCAAGTATTTTGTCATGGTAACTAACACAAATATGTAGGAAAGCTGAGTATCAGAAATACGGATCTTCCTATATGCATCCTCCTTCACATCTATTCCTCCTGTTAGACTGGACTCTTCATAAACAGAGTCTACTTCACATTCAATGTTGTTTCTAAGCACTTAGTAGCATTGAATATTGTATAGTAGAACACATCAAACTATTTCAGTATTAAATATAAGAATAAATAACTGATATAGAAATTATTGAATCATTCTTGGAATGAATAAAATGCATGACTGAATAATATAGAAACCCATAAGCCAGTCCTAGAATGAATGAATGAATGAATGAATGAATGAATGACAAGGTTGTATTAAATGTTATTCAAGAAAGAAATCCCAGTCCCTTTCAAGAAGGATATGAACATCTTCCCTAACATCATTAGTTAAACATATGACTATCACTTCCTGCTAAGCAGAATGAATGGTTTAGAATGACAATATCATATAGTTGTTTTTCATTAACTTTTTTTATTTTTAAAAAATCTTATTTTACATACCAATCCCAGTTCCTTCTCCTTCCCTTCCACCTGGTCTCCCACAACCTACCCCCCATCCACTTCTCAGAGAGGATGAGTCCTCCCATGGGGAGTCAATGAAGTCTGTCACATTGCTTGAGGCAGAACCAAGGCCCTCTCCCCGTATCCAGACTGAGCAAGGTCTAGATACATAGGGAATGGGCTCCAAAAACCAGTTCATACACTAGGGATAAATACTGGTTCCATGGCTAATGGGGGGGGGGAAGGGGAATGGGAAGGAGAAGATGAGGGATCTGGAAGGTCAAGTTGGCAGAAGGACAGAGAGGGAGAGCTGATGTGGGATTCCCCTCTATATGCTGTGAATACCATTGGTTAATAAAGAAACTGTCCTGGCCTGTGATAGGACAAAAGAGTAGAGGTAGGTGGAGAAAATTAAACTGAATGCTGGGAGAAGAAGGCAGAGTTAGGAGAAGTCATGTAGCTGTGCTGGAGACAGATGCCAGAACTTTACTCGGTAAGCCCCACAGCCTCATGGTGATACAAAGACTAATGGAGATGGCTTTATTTAAGATATGAGTTAGCCAGAAATACACTTAAGCTATTGGCCAAACAGTATTGTAAATAATCTGTTTTCTTTGTGATTATTTTGGGAGTCTGAGCAGCCAGGAACAAACAAGTGACTCCCTACTACAGAGAGCAAGGAAAAAATATCTCGATAGAGGAAGCCATTATAAAGTTATCAAGAAACATGGCACTAGGGAAATCCCCCAAAATCCATAAGGATGACCCCAGCTATGAAGATAAGCAATAATGGAGAGGGTGCCTTAATTACTCTTCCCCTATAATCAGATTAATGACTGCCTTAATTGTTGTTGTAGAATCTTCATCCAGTAACTTATGGAAACACATGCAGAGATCCACAGCTAAGCACTGGGCCAAGTTTTTTGAATCCAGTCATAGAGAAGGAGCAGGATTATATGAGCAAAAGGGTCAAAATTACGATGGGGGAAATCCCCAGAAAAAACTGAGCTGGGGAAGTAGGACCTTACTGACTCAGGACTGATAGCTTGGGAATCTGCATAAGACTGAACTAGGCCCTCTGAATGTGGGTGACAGTTGTGTGACTTGGGCAGTTTGTGGGGTCACTAGTTTTATAACTAAGAAAACTTTCACTTAAGACATCCTGACTTCTTTTTAGAGATGAGAAAGCTGCCCCACTCATTAATTCAGGTACCTCATCTTTGATCATTCATTTGGCTGAAACCACTACTTTATGTGACTTTACCTACCATTCTGTCATTTTTTGTCACCTGACTATTGCTGGAACAATCAAAACTTGTATACAATTCATTAATAATACAGTTTATTGATGTGGGATTCCCCTCTGTATGCTGTGAATACCATTGGTAAATAAAGAAACTGCTTTGGCCTGTGATAGGAAAGAACTTAGGTAGCCAGGGAAAACTAAACTGAATGCTGGGAGAAAGGAGGCAGAGTCAGGGAGAAGCCATGTAGCCCCACTGGAGATAGATGCTGGGAAGTTTATCCGGTAAGTCACAGCCACGTGGTGACATTCAGATTACTAGAAATGGGATAAATTAAGATATAAGTGTTAGACAATAAGAAGCTAGAGCTAATGGGCCAAGCAGGGTTTTAAATAATATAGTTTCTATGTGATTATTTCGGGTCTGAGCTGTCGGGCGGCCAGGAAACAAACAAGAGGTCTCTTACAACAGTTTATCATCATGTTTAGTTTTGAAGGATGTTCCAGGCCTTTTTGCATAGCCCTTTCATCTTAGAAGCAGACTAAGAACAAGGCTATCTGGAGACCCTTTTCTCACCATCCCTTGTCTTTAACAATTGGGCAGCAATGAGCTTAAAAGACACCAAAGTTCCCTTTTCTCTCTGTGTGTCTTAATAGTAGTGGGGCTTGTTAGACCAGATGCAGAGAGCATAAAGACAGAAGAACAGTTTCGTCTGTGCTTTTATCCCAGAAGTATTGATCTGCTATTCAGGAATATAATTATGTTTCCAGATTAGGAGAAATGACAGTTTCAGAGTAGTTACATGCCATGTTTTCCAAACATCAAAACATACAGTCTGCAGCTACCTAGCTCTTATGAGATGGTTCCATGTGTGTTTGAAGCTAAATTTTGCCAGTGGGAACATGAAGGTAGCCAAACTGTTCTAATGTCAATGTAAC
Source organism: Ondatra zibethicus (assembly GCA_004026605.1). Classification (NCBI taxonomy): domain Eukaryota; kingdom Metazoa; phylum Chordata; class Mammalia; order Rodentia; family Cricetidae; genus Ondatra; species Ondatra zibethicus. Next base: position 28,358 of record PVIU01016631.1, on the reverse strand, counting down.
ATCAAGTTTTCAATGTAGATGTAGCTGAGGCAAAATGATATTGTTAAAGAGAAAAAAACCCACATTTACTGTCATTTGGCATCTTTGTCTATAGGACTGAAACAGTAAGACCAAAGCCTGCATGTTCTGCTGAAGTAGCCTGTGCTTGTTCTTCTGTTCTCCAGACCATCTACTCTGAGTGTTGTAGTAAGGTCTAGTTTCAATGTCAAATAAACCACGATTCCTGCTTAAGAGGAGCCTGTAGTATTATGGTGGAGGTAGCTAAGTTGAACAATGACTATTCTGATATAGCTTGGTAAAAATAAGTGGATAAGGTGTCACTGGAGTCCAGAAGAGAAGTTCCAAGGAAGATTCAAGAAATGGACAAGGCTTATATGTAAGTTACTCTTCATACTGCTGTGATCAAATATTGGGTAAAAATAACCTAAGAGGATCTATTTTGGCTCACAGTTGAGAGGAATACAGACCATCATGGCAGAGACAGTTTGATGGTGAACAAAGGGCAGTGGCAGGTCTTACTTCTACTTACTACCTTGATCCCCATGGTTTTTCATCCTGCTTCCTGAAAGTTCCTAGAACTACCTGGCATGAAGTGGCACCAACAAAACCTGGTGGCTCCTGCTGTATACCAGGAAGCAGACAAAGGGGAATGCCAGTGCTTAGTTGTAGATGGAAGTTTCTGTCCCACCCAGTCCCACAGTTGTCTAATCCCAAAGAAACACACAGAAGCTTATATTAATTATAAACTGTTTGGCCTCTTAGCTCAGACTTGTTATTAACTAGCACTTACAACTTAAATTAACCCATAATTCTTGTCTATGTTTAGCCACATGGCTTGGTACCTTTTCTCAGTGATGCATTCTTGTCTTACTTCCTCTGCATCTGGCTGGTGACTGACTCTGCCTTTCCTCTTCCCAGAATTCTCTTAGTCTGGTTGTCCCACCTATATTTCCTGCCTGGCTACTGGCCAATCAGTGTTTCATTAAACCAATATGAGTGACAAATCTTTACAATATACAAGAGCATTATCCTACAGCACTCAATGAATATGCTATTTCAGTTTGTGTTTGTTTGCTTATTTTGCCAACTTTACACAAGTTGGAGTCACCTGGGAGGAGGAAGCATAAGCTGAAGATTATTTCCATCAGATTGGCCTGTGGACAAATTTGTGGGTCATTTTCTTGCTTGACGATTGATGTAGGTGGACCCAACCCACTGTGGGAGGTGCACCACCCCCCCCCCCGGGCAGGTGACCCTAGCAGCTATCAGGAAGCAGGATGAACAAGCCATGTGGATCAAGCCAGTAAGTAGAGGAAGTGGCGTTCTTCCATGGCCTCTATAGCAACTTCTGTCTCTAGGTCCCTGGCTTGTGTTTCTGGCCTGAATTCTCCCAGTGACAGACTGTGATCTGAGATTGAAGAGCTGAAATAAACCCTTTCCTTCCCTATATTGTTTCTGGCCAGTGTTTATAACAGCAACAGAAAACTTAACTAGGACACATAAATTTATCCTTCATCATTCTCTATTTAGAATGTCACCCCAGCCCACAGGATGATGCAACCCACATTCAGGATGGCTCTTCCCTCCTAAGGTAAACCTCTTCAGAAACACCAAAAGTACCTGTTTGGGTTAAAACAGCCCCAGGCATCCATATACCCAAAGAGTCTGGAATGTTTGGGTGGATGTTCCATCGCAAGCCCCTGCCTCTGGGAGTTGCCTCAGTCCAGACTCCACCCCTGAGAAAGCCTGCCAAACGATGACCCCTCCCCATATTTAAACTGCCCCCCAGAGAACAAACATATGGTTTTCTGGTCTTCCTTCCCTGCCTCCTTTCTGGAGGGGATGCTGGAAAGCCATCCGGAAGTATTGGTATCCATTATACCTGGGCTTTTTCTAATTTGATGTAGTCTGATTCAGATTATTATGTCAGCAGAGGGGCTTATCGGGGTGCAGAAACTTTTAAGCACCCTCAATCCCCTCTGAGAGTTTACATAATTAATACCACTAAAATAACCATAATAGTTCCATAGAAGCTTCTAGATTATAGAGAATGAGTGAGATATTTCAAAGGACTCAAAGTCCCTAGTCAAACAGAGGCCAAAGAAGGTGACAGGAAGAGAGAAGAGAAAAAAAAATAACTTATGTGGAGTTTAAAAGAAACCTATAGTCTCCTGGCTGGTAAATCCACTCTGGACATCTGGCTGGTGGGAAGCGTGCTACAACCAGTCTCTTATTACTGGTCATATGGAATACTCATCTTGGTCTGAATTCTTTACTTAGTGAATTCTAGATGTATTGAAGAATAAAGTAGAAACTGACCCTCACGAAGCACATGTTATCTGGGGACATGGTACTAATTTGCTGGGATTTTCTGTCTTTTAAATGACATTTCATTCCCTAAACCTTTCTCACTCTGGAAGGAAGTTCCCTGAACTCTCTCATTTTGAGTCATTTATTAAACTTCTCCACCAGATTCTGTGGGGAGCAGTTTTGTCATCTGACCTTTTTAAGCAAGTCATCATTCTTAGCATTGGTGATTCTCCATCCACTCAGAAGGCCAGTGACTTCTGTGAACCAGATGGCAGCTCAGCAACAAATCTCAGAACTCTTCTGCTGCCTTCTACCTTGTGGGTTTACAGTGACTCCCAGTAACATTTGACAGATTTGAATTATACTGCACTCTGTATACAAGCATAAATAAAAGACTGGTAGATGGAGGAATAATTGTAAGCCTCATATAAGCATTTATCTTTGTGTGAAGCCTGGAGACTCGGTGCTGTGTCAGAGAGATAATAAAAAGCAGATAGTTTGAATTATGAGCTTCTGAGTGTGTCTATTGAAAATAACTCAGTTAATGAAAATAACACTACTCTGTAGTACTTGCAGGGAGTGTAGGCTCAGTGGGACAAGCTGGGGCTTTAAGGAGAATGCAGAATTTGTATTGTAGGATAGCATTTCCTGATAGGAAACCTCCCTTGTGTTTATCTGATGATTCAGCTCAAGCTAGCGTACAGGAGCTTAACTTTATAAACCAAAAGCATCTCCTTCATCCCATAAAAACAGTCTGAACATTAAAATCTGGACTCAGAATCAGGTACAATAAAGGCTATGGCTACATCATCCCTCGAACATTTGTCCATTATATGCATGGACAACTCATTTTCACAGAGCTATGGAATAATGGTCACTACATGGAGGTTAGACTCAAAGGACAGTACCCGTGTATAAATGACATTTTAACCTTGCAGGGAGATACTGTGAAGGAAACATGGGATCAAGGAAAGGGATAATTATTCCTTACTTCTCTTCAAGTGAGACTGTTTCTGTGACTGACAATCTCTGTAGGAACTCAGGCTCATCTGTGCTAGATATCATTATTGCCATCTGCAGCAGTCCTTATACAAACACCCACCTGGTAACGTGATATTTCAGCTATGAGAGGGATCATTTTTATTGCAGAAGATACAGAAGCACATACAAGAAACATAGGCAAACACTGCTGTAGCATTAAATCACAAGTCTTTCAGTTGATGTTATTATTTGTGGTGATGAGAGCCTACTATGTTAGACATTGCCACTTATCTGTCACTGTGGTCCTTAACTGCTGCATTTACAATTAAAGTAGTTCATCAACTACTGTGTACAAACTCTGTGGAAGTATCTTTAACTATTGGGCCTAGAATACCTGTAGTAAGTGGGTTTGTGACTGAGTCCTTATTTCCTACTAGAGTAAGAATTACCTTTGGAAGTGACAAGTGTTACCTGCAAATGTATTTCTTAAAATACCAGCATTGACATTGAATGGTGCTCATTGACCCCAAGACACCATTGTTGCCTGTTATTTCTGTCCAGATGCCATTCAGTCCCAAAGAAACACACAGATAAAGGAGTAAGTCACAAAACAATACAATACCAGTCTGGAATTATGATTAATAAAATGTTTGTTTATTTAAAGGGAAAAACTTACAAATCACCATCCTAGACAACAGCCCTCCTGCACAACCAGGAAAGAATCTGGTAGCCAGAAGTGGATTCTGAAGCAAGAGAGCGAGTGCACGGCTACCGCTGCTTTTTCAAGCTAAATAGACCACAGCCAAGTGGGCTGGTATCTTAAAGGGTATTAGCTGAAGGGAGAGGAAGGAGCTCCCCCAGCACACAGAGGTCTACATTAATCATAAGCTGGGTGGCCTATTAGCTCAGGCTTCTTATTAACTCTTACATCCTACATTAACCCATAATTCTTGTCTATGTTAGCCACATGGCTTGGTATCTTTTATCAGCAAGGCATTTTCATCTTGCTTCCCCTGTGTCTGGGTGACAACTGCAGACTGACTCTTTCCCAGAATTCTCCTGTTCTTGCCAACCTGCATCTACTTCCTGCCTAGTCACCCTGCCTATACTTCATATCTGACTACTATCCAATCAGCATTTTATTAAAATTTACAAGTGACAGGGTAAAACACCATTGTCCCACAGCACTTCCCCACCATTTTTTTTAACAAAACAAGAACTCTAAATCAAATTTCCTTTGTTTATCTTTTTTCCTGACCATTATTCATAACAACTTGCAAGCAACATTTTAAACAAAGGCAAACAGCCATAATCCATTTTTTTGAGAATGTGGGCATAGTTTTCTGGGCTACTTTCTGCTGATTGGGGGCACTGATAATCTTATGGGGACCTAAAGAAAATTTAGGATTATGATCAAGTCCTGACTGGAGTATTCTTAAGGCTTGATTATCTCAAGGCTTGATCAAGCCAAGGCTTTTTTAAAAAAATATGTTGAATTAATCCAGCAGCATTTATAATCAAATGTCTTTTAGCAGCTGTTGCTCCTTCCTCAGCAATCATACATTTGAAAGACAACACAAAAATATACAGTATCCAGACTCTCTGTGTATTTTCCATCTTTACGTGGCTTATTTTAAACTCTATTTTTTCTTTTTCCTTTTAATTTTTGTTTTCTTGAAACAGGGTTTCTCTGTGCATCTTTGGCTTCCCTGGAACTCACTCTGTAGATCAGGCTGGCTTTGAACTCACAGAGATCCACCTGTGTCTACCTCCCAAGTGATGGGTTTCAAGATGTGTTCCAACTCACCCAACTTTTCTTTCTCTGTCTCTCTCATTATCCTTTTTCTTTTCTCTCCCAAGCCTACATATATTTTTAAACACACTCTAAACTGTTTAGAGGTGTTTTTCATCTGAATATATCTTAACTGTATATCTCTCTTTTTCTGACCACATGAGTCTTAAATTTGCTAAGTGATATGGCTAGGATTAAAGCTATGACTTAGACTGCTGAATCCACCCCATTCCTTAGCTTTCTGAGAGTCTAGCATCATGGCAGAGGTACTGACCAGAGCCACTTTATTGCCAGAACTCTATGGAGTTTCAAGGTCCCTGCAGTTGGCTATTCATTAACACCATTTAAATGTTTCATAGCAAGGCCTCTTAAAATAGCTGCAAGTTTTTTGCAGCTAGAGCTGAGTCAGGAAATTTCTCTTAAACGAGATTCACTTGCCTCTAGCAAACAGAGCACACCAAGAAAATGCTGCTACCAAGAAGCTGTGTTTGACTCTGTTCTTTTGTGTCTAGAATTATTTCCAAACTCTCTCAGATTTTAAGCAGATTTAGCTGTCTATGTTAGCATCATTTGTTTCCTGAGATTGCTGTCCTGCTCAGTCCCACAGCTGTTCAGTCCCCAAAAAACACACAGAGGTCTACATTAATAATGAACTGGTTGGCCTATAAACTCAGGCTTCTTATTAACTCTTACATCCTACATTAACTCATAATTCTTGTCTGTGTCAGCCACATGGTTTGGTACCTTTTATCAGCAAGGCATTCTCATCTTGCATCCTTTGTGTCTGGGTGACAACTGTAGACTGACTTTTTCCTCTTCCCAGAATTCTCCTATTCTCATTGCCCTGCCTCTACTTCCTACCTGGTTGCCCCACCTATATTTCCTGCCTGGCTATTGGCCAATCAGCGTTTTATTAAAAAATACAAGTGACAGGGCACAAAACCATTGTCCCACAACACACCATTAAAAATTCATTTCAAATAATGACAACCTAAGTACAACTGAGAAGTGTCTAAACAAAGTAAACTCAAGAAATTCATAAGAAGAGATGAGGAAAGAGCCCAATAAGCAAAGTACTTGCTATGTATGCATGAGAACCTGAATTCTGATCCCAGCATCCATACAGAAGCCTGGCATAGTGGTGCATGTACTTTAACCCTAGTACTTGAGTTACAGAGATAGACAGATATCTGGATTTCATTGGCCTACCAGTTTAGCAAACAAAGTGAGCCCCAAGTTTATTGAAAGACCTTGTCTCAAACATAAAGAGGGAACTACAGAAGAAAACCTGATGTTAACCTCTAACTTTGAAGTAAGCACACACACCCACTCCCCCAACAAACATAGAGCACACACAGACATAAACAACCCATGAAATATAGACATACATACATACACACACACACACACGAACAAACAAATAAATTAATAAAAATTTGCATTCAAGGTTCCTAAAGGTGAAAAGGCTCAGTATTGAAATAGCTTCAATTCCCACTGAAGCTATTTACTATCGCCAGTTATTCAATACCAGTTTTTTTGATGGTGTGGCAAACCACAGAGGAAAATTAGAGATGCTTTTGGGAAAAAGACTGATAAAGGAGATTGGGCCCAGAGATGTACAAGTCATCCGCACTGTGCCTCCTAGCAAGCTATTCCAGGGTGAGAAGATCCCCCCAACACTTCTATACAACTCAAACGCTGCCATCACTGTGTGAAAACGTTTTAGCTTTCTTAACATTTTCAACTCATTAAAAAATATTCACTCATATGTCTGGGACAATATTGTTCTGAACTAAAAAAACAACCCCCCCCCAAAAAACACCAAAAAACCAAATTCCTCTGATGCTTGAAAGGACATTTGGGAACTGCCTTAATGAATGACTTGCTCCTTTTAATTTATTTTCATTAGAACTCTATTTTTGTCTCCTAGGCCTAATCTTCCCCCACTTTGACTTAGTCTTCCTTCTGAGGCAAGTAAAATTTGCTGAAATATAGTTTGTATGGATCAAAATTCAGGAAAGTTTAACGTATAAGCTTGATGAATTTTATCATATAGGTCTATAACAACCCCTAGGTTTAAGATAGAGAGAGTCTCTTTCACTGCCATGTGATCCCTAGTTCCCTTCCCCTCTACCCTTACAATGTCCACAGTTTTTGGTTTTGCTAATCCTTTTTGGTTGATAAATGTTTTACTTTTCCCAAGTATTTTTGCTCATATTTATAGTTGCTCCTTTATCTTTGTTAGGCAGTTTTCCCCTTGTGTAGGTGTACCACAGTCTTAAGCTATTTGCCATTAAAATACGTTTGGTTTTGATTTTTTGAGACAGGGTTTCTCTGTGTAACAGCCCTGGCTGTCCTGGAACTAGCTCTTGTACAACATGCTAGTAAAGTACATTTTTTTAAAAATGTTGGGTATAATAATTATAGATCATCCATGCATTTATACATGTTATCTTCTCACCATATATTTTCATTTCTATTGGGTAAATGCCTATGTGTGGAAGTGCTCTTCACATATGTAGTATATGTTGTACCTTATCAGAAATGGCCAAACTGACTTCTGATGCTTTGTGTCCATTTTCACCCCATCTGTCACTCATTTTGGAACCTACATGTCTCTTTTCAATTTGGCTCTGACTGAAGACAGATGGTACTGATTCCTTTTCATAGTTTTATCTACAACCCTACATCTACTCTGAACAACATTGATTCAAATGTTTCCCATACTTTTTAGTTTTCTGGTTTTTTTGCTTCTTATTTAGCTTACCTGTCTACCAGGTAGCATAGATTCAAGTCCTTCACCATCTGCATATGGGGTGTGTGTGTGTGTGTGTGTGTGTGTGTGTGTGTGTGTGTGTATGTGTTGCAAATATTTTTTCCTGACATGTATTAAAATATTAACAAGTTTATGTATCATGTTTAGTTTTTATACTTTTGGTATTATCTCAACAGATAAAACAAAATAAAATATTCGATAATAACCCAAAGTCCCCCTAATCTGCAACTCCTTCCAATGAAAAGTTAGAAAAATTTTCTTTTATTTTGTTCTAGACACTACAATTTCACAGCTGCATTTAGGTCAATAATCAAAACTGACTTACTTTAAAAATTTTAGTTGAATCAAGGCCAAGATGTTTGCAGTTTAGAATCATTCAGATGCCCAGAACATAAGAATGCTGGCGAGCATGGTTACCTGAAGAGTTTTTCTAGTTCTAGAACACGTAGGCAATTTAATTCCACAGCACTCTGTGGCTTCCTTCTTCCTCTAACCGAATGATTTTTTATAAAAGTTAAAATTTATTCTCTGAAAATTTCATATATGTATATAACGCATCCTGACTTTACTTGACCATTTCAACTCCCTCTTTTATAACTCTTGCCCTTGCCAACTTACCCTCCTCCCTGTAAGTTTATTTCTTTTTGTTTTACATGTGATCCACTAACCACTAAGCATAACCAGGGCTATCTGCATGACCATGGATGTGGAACTAACCACTGGAGCCTGGTGGGCTCCCTATCTTCACAATTGAAGACAATCTTTTCTTTTCCCACAATGTTTGTCAATAGCCAACAGTATCCCAGGGAAGAGTCGAGTGGAATGAGTTGCCCCAATCTATGACTGACAGGTCATAGATCTTACGCAGAGTTCTGTAGCAGCTTGAGTTCATGACTGAAATGACTGTGTCAGGCCCAAAAGGTAATGTGCTATGACCCTTTCCTTCTCACCCACTCCTTACATTCTTTCTGTTCCATCATCTTAATGTCCCATGAGGCTTAGAGGGAGTGGTGTTGATGAGTAACATTGTATTATTTTTACTATCTTCCCTTTCTCTCTCTCTCCTTCTCTCCAGTGTCTTTCTGTCCATCCCAGACTAGCCTGAAACCTCCTGGTCCTCCTGTATCTTCAGCTGGGATTCCAGGCATGCACCACGATGTAGCCCCCCATTGCCATTTGATTATCTTTTTTCAAAAGTTGACAGAGAAAACTGAACCATCATTATTTCTTTTCTCAAATTTAGTTTCAGGCTGCAAAGCAGTATAATGAACCTCTTGAGGATAGGCACTAAGCAGTGACAATATCTTAGGCCTTTGTGTCCTTGTGCCTAAATAGGGGTTGCTATGAAATGTCCCTAGAGGCCCACATGCTAAAGTGTCATTCTTTGAGGTGGTGTTACTGGGAACTATTGAAAGCTTGCACATATATGACATCTTTAGGCCAGTGGGGATTGTGTATTGAAGGTCACTGTGTGACCCAAGCCCTTTCCTTCCCCAGCATTTTGACTACGAGGTATATGTACAATTTGCTCCAACATGTTCATCGACCCTAATGTACTGCCAGAGGCCCATAGCAACAGGACCAAATAGACCTTCCTAAAGAGTAAACCAAGTAATCCTTCAAGTTTTATAAGGTGCTCATCCCAGGTATTTATTATAGACACCAAAAGCTTAGAGCACAGGAGTTACAAGTTAAGTGATTAGTTATTTTTTTCTGGAAAAATCTCTTGGTGGACTCTCAAGCATCTAATTCAAATATCATATGAGGAAGCAATATCACTGAAGAGATCTGCCATGGGTGTTTCCATCTGAGCATTTCAAACCTATTTTGAATATCAGAAAACTCAGCCAAGAAAATCCTGAGGTGTGTGACACTATAGAGTTCATGGAGTTTAACACGGATCAGGACTTCTACTCTTGACATCAAAGTTACCCCTGCCCCTGGTTTCTCTCTTAGCAGTTCATAGCTTAAGTCACTCCAGTTAGAAACTCCTGAGCCACAGAGAAGCTCTGCTTCAGTCTCTCCATCACTGCTGTTCTCAGAATAACTGCTTCATCCCTCTGCTTAGCAAGACAAAAGACACAGAGGCTATACTGCAAGGAAGCCTTTAACAAGTCCAGACCCCTCCTGCTTCGTTTTCGTTGTTCTCCAAGTCTCTGTCAGGATCAGGTTTGCACTCTGACACACCCAAGAGGCAGCAGCGCTCTCTTTGCTTTACGGCTTGGCATTTCCACTTCAGACACGGCCACACTCATTCACAGTAGACTGTTCATCACACCCAGCAGCACTTCTCTACATTTGATTCTGTGTAGTGACATGCAGACAAAAGGCTGATAGAAGGACTATCAGACTGGCTCTGGACAGGGTTACCTAGGACGGACATGTGGCTCAATACGCTTTCTCTTGTTTCCAGTTTTTCCTACTTCTGTGCTTGCTCAGTCTGCTTTGTTCACCCTCTCCCACCTGCCCTTTCACCTTAGGCTTTTCTTCCATCTCTGCACACATATCCTAGGCATTTTCATTCTATCTTATTAGTTTGAATACTGATGTGAGAGGGAGAAGAGTCTTCCTCAGAATATCTCTAACCCAACCCTTGAAACCTGAACAGATCTGACGTTCTAAGACCAAAAGGAAATTAAAAGGGCTGGTGGGATTAAGGTTATGAATCAGCTAAACTTAAATTTAGTTCACTTGGATTACCCAGCCGCTTCCTGGATTAGCATTCACATTAACATAGTATGATCTTGGTGCTTTAAATCATCTTCTTAGGACTGGGGTGTACCTCGGTGGTGGATTGCTTGCCTACCATATTGCTAGGAACTGGTTTTGCTACCATCTGTGTAAACAAGCAAACAAAGCATTTCCTTTCTGAGAATTCATCTTCTGGACAAACTTAGATAATTTCCATTTTGTGCCTTAAAAATAAAAAAGAGGAGAAACTGGTTCTTTGGGACTAGGCCTCACTAAAAGGTGCCCAAATTGTAACCAGTTGCTTTCTCAGTGGATATTATATAATTCCTTCTCTTCAAGAGAGAATAAATACATGCCTGGTTCAGTCAAACTGGTCAAAAAGCCTGGGGAGATCATGGGACCTAGTGGTTAAGCTCTTGCTGGTGCACTTCAAAATGGACATGATGTTTAGCCAAATCACCTTCTAAATAACTATGTTTATGCCCATAGACAAGTGATGCTGTCAGCTTTGATGAGAGAAGCTTTACAGTGGCTTGCGGTGACTGCGGAGAATGGCTAGCCCTGAAGGAGGCACCTACATCAGTCTCTCTTAGGCTCCCGGAGCACGGAGGAAGAAGTGACAGGAGGGAAGTGCCGGAAGTGGTGTGGAAAGCTGAATTCTGGAAATGACACAGCCATTGCACTCTTGAACACACAGCAGTTGTGATTACCTGCACAAGATCTCTAAAACAGCGGGACTCATCAACACCTTCCCATAGAAGGGGGAGGGCAAACATGATACTTGCTGTGGGGAGGAGGAGACATTTCCTCCAGGGGTGTAGCTCTTGCTACATGCTCTTGTGAACAACCATAATAGAATACAAAAGGTTTCACAAAAGATTAAAAAGGAGGCTCAAGAATGCTATTTGCCTTGTCTACCATGTGACAACATAGCAAGAAGGTAGTACTGATGACCTGAGAGGCAGGGCCCCCACCAGACACTGAGTCTTCATCTTTGACTTTCCTGCCTTCAGAACACCAGGGTTTTTGTTGTTTGGATGCTATTGCTGAAACCTGATCCCTTTCCAGAGATTGACTGTCTACCCTGGCTAGAGGTCACAGTCAATTTTGGATTTTAAAAATTGAGCTGCTTCTCGCTTACTGAGCCAGGAGACTCACAGGGATGAAATTCACCTCTTCTACCAAAGAGAAGCCCTGGGCTCTCTTTCCAGTCACAGTGATGCTGCTGTGCTGGGATCCTGTAATAGAGACATCTGAGTATACTGAAATATGAAAATATTTATAAGAAAATGTGTCCCGCTTAAAATTAAAGTAATAATTGTCATCCTGACATGTATGCTATAACCAGGCAACAAGTTTGCCTTAGGAACAAATGGAAATAATTTGAAAGTATTCAGGCCATACATAGGTAAAAATAGGGACAGATAGGAAGTGGTCTAGACTTTGTCACAATGGGACATAATGAGAACCACTTCTACTGTTGGTACCTAACCTCTGCCAGCAAAGATTGTTTAATGTCCACAAGCTGTGTTTTCCTCCTGATTCATTTGTATGAAACAGATGGGAGCTGGGTAAGGTAGTTAGTCAGTAATCCCAACAAGCTGGAGGCAGAAGAAAGAGATCTCTGCAATTTTGAGGCCAGTCTAGTACACATGATAGATTCTTAAGCAATCAAGGCTACAGAGACTTTGTTGAACACATAAAAATGCTAAATGACAATGACGACATGAAACTCTAAGAGATATAAAATTGAGCTTGCCTGCTAAGGGAAGGATGTGGTGAACTAATTTAATGAGAATTACAAGTGGCATTTGTACAGTTTCACCATGATGTTTCTAAACCTGTGAAGAAAACCAGCAGTGTATTTTGAGACAAGTACAACCTACAAATCCAGCATCATACTTCGCCACCAAAGAGCAAATCCAGCATCATACTTGACCACCAAAGAGCATCACCTAGGCTGGCCGGTTTCATATTAATATGACCAGAAACTATTATGGTTACCTTGACTAGGAATTTGATGTTAAGGACAAAGAGAACACATTCACTCCTCAAATAAGAGTGTGTGCAAGTATAATTTGAGTCAACTTCTTAGCTTTAACAAAGCACAAAATAGCAAGGCATTCCCCAGTGTTAAATACAAAAACTCTGCTGTGGCCAGAAGCATTTGTTCATGTGATGGAGACTAGCAAAGGAAAGTTTCAGGTTGACAACAGTAACCCCTGCACATTCGCAAGGAAGATCCCATGTCTCTGGTTTCCAAACGCTGCCAGTCTTTGGTTATTAATGTTTACTTCTCCAGCAATTAGATTATTGTCAATGAATAAATCATAATTTTTTCTGGCTATATAGCATTGGCAGAAAAGCCATTCTCCATGTGTACATATTAGCATTGAGTTTGCACCCCTGTGGAGATGTCTGAGTGTTCTCAGTGCCATTTATGTAAAAGTACACGAAACTTTCCCCTCTCTCCATCTTTTTTTGTGGGTAGAGTTGAGCATAACAGAGCTAGCTTGCAAAGCCAGGAGGATGGACTCCAGAGATGACTGTCTGGAGACTATTAAAGAGAGAACAAGATCATTTCGCTGGGCTTGATGAGGTCACATCATCTGAAAATTATAGCACCCTGCTGCTTCTCCACTTAGTCATTATTCTGTCATTTGCTAGCTGCAGCTATACTCTCTTCTTAAGCATGCCCTGCTACAAACTCCAGAAGCAGCTGTTTCAGGCGTAATCTGGCTTGGGGGTGGAGGGAATAAATACACCAAGAATCAAATGGTGTTAAAGATTTGATTTTATAAAAAAACATTTTTACATTATCCTTTCATAACCATGACTAATCTAACCCTTTAAATAAATCTCGAATCTTCACTTTCTACTTCACTTTCTACTTGACTCAATAAAGACACCTTAAGTGCTAATCTGATATGTTGACCTCTGGGTAACAACTTTGTCTCCAGTTAGTCCTTACTCCTACATTTTCCTGATTCTGGAGGGTTTAGAGAGTTGCTAAAAGGAATCAGTTTATAGAGTTAAGATGTTTTCTGGCTGGCTGTTTCTGCCATGCCAAAGGGGCACGAGAAGCCAGTGACATGTAGATGGTGATGTATTCACCAAAACAGAGAAAATCAGAAGGAGAGAGTTTATTAGACTCGCCGTGGTGGAGCCACAGTGACCAAAACAGAAGAAAGAATCTACATAGAGACAGTCTTGATGGCTTGCTTTCATTGCAGGGGAGGTTCTTTATGTCATGGGGGGCGGGTGTTTAAGTGTCACAATGCCTTGGTTGCTAAAGTCTTTTCTGTGTGTTTCTTTCTTTTTGGAATTGGTTGTCTCTGTAAGATGTCATGAGTTGCAAGGGATCCGAGTCCAGATGGTGTGGTGTCTTTATTAAAGTGTATTTTTCACAGCAGTGCCACCTTCTGATGAGATACTGGTCTAGGTTAGTGGCAGCAATGGCCTTTCTCTGAGCTCAGATTGTTCTGAGGCAACAACCGCCTTGTTCTGAAGCTAAAAGGACAGCAGCACAGCCATCTGTACCAGGGTAGCTCTCACAGATGTTTCCTTAAGAAGCTGCCCAATAGCCTTCATGAAGAATAAGCCAGGTCATTGACTAGGGTTGACTCCAGGCCAATGTGACTGAGGCCCACCACTTCATAAATGGACTGATTCCTGATCCCTGCTCTCTACGAAAAATGGCTCTAAATGTTAAATGTGTAAAATAGACACCTAGCACTCACCCTTGTTCTCACAAAGCCAACATTGTTTCTTTTCCCACTCTTAGTCCACTTGGTTGGTGTTGGTGGAGCGGGGAGGGGGGGGTTGTTTGTCCTGGCTGCCTGGCTAGCTTATACCCAAAATAACCACACAGAAACTGTATTAATTAAAGCACTGCTTGGCCATTAGCTCTAACTTCTTATTGGCTAACTCTTACATATTAGTTTAACCCATCTCCATTAATCTGTGTATCACCACGTGGCTGTGGCTTACCAGAGATTCCAGCCGGTGTCCATCTCTGGCAAAGAATCCATGGCTTCTCCCTGACTCTGCTCTTCTTCCTCCCAGCATTCAGTTCTGTTTTCTCTGCCTACCTAAGTTCTGCCCTATCAACTAGGCCAAGGTAGTTTTTTTTATTCATTAACCAATAAAAGCAATATACAAACAGAAGGAACTCCTACACCAGGTTGGTGATGCTTCTCCAAGCTACTAGTTCTGCTGAATTCCCAGTCACAGCACAGACAATCAGAACATCCCAACTCCAGTCGTTTTTGCTGAATAATAAGCATGTGACTTAAGGCAGGTAAATAATATTCAATTCTGTTTGAACTGTTCTGTACCACTGATATAACCAGAGTTGCTGGTGATCATCTCTGCTGTTGGGTACTGAAGGTCATAGAGAAGGCCAAGATCTGGAAAGATGGAGATGAGGGAGAGTTAAAGGGACACAGAAAGAAAAGGAAAGAGAAAGCATATTACCTGTGATTGTGGCTTCTCTTCCTAGAAGACACTGTGAAGAGAAGTGATGAGAAGGTGATGTGGGATTCCCCTCTGTATGCTGTGAATATGATTGGTTAATGAATAAAGAATCTGCCTTGGCATGTGATAGGATGGTGTAGAGCAAGGTGGGGAAAACTAAACTGAATGTAGAAGAAAGAAGGCGGAGTTAGGAGAAGCCATGTAGCCCCACCAGAGACAGACACCAGAACTTTATCCAGTAACTCACAGCCTTGTGGCAATACACAGATTAACGGAGATGGGTTAATTTAAGATATGACTTAGCCAGAAATATGCTTAAGCTATTAACCAAACAGTATTGCAAATAATATGGTTTCTGTGTGATTATTTCAGGGCTGAGAAGCCAGGAACAAACAAGTGGCCTCCCTACAACAAGAAGGCATGGGAGTAGGTATCTAAACAAGACTGATAGGGGAAAGGGGAGGAACTAGGGTCCTTACAAAATACCAAAATTAGTGTCAATTTAACACACTCCTAGGCTCAGAACCACCCTCATCCCAATGGGATAAAGCTGTTATTGTAACTCTCTGTGGACTTGGTCTTTCATCTTCTACTGATATTCAGCTCCTTGTTCCTGCTAGAGATAGAGCTAGGTGATTCTTCAAATGGCCACCAGAACCCCATGGCAGAGAGACAGAGCAAGTATGGACCAGAGAGTAGAAGTCAGAAAGCAGCAAGAGATCAGCTGACCTGGCACAGCCTATGCGTCTGATTACCTGTGCTTTTTAGTTACAGGAATCAGCAAGTCCTCATTTTTGCACCAACCAGTTTGAGTTATTGCTTCAGTTGTCTTCAGTGAAAAGAGTCTTGACTCCAAAGCTCAAGATGAAGACACAGAAGTTGAGACCATTCTTTGCTTTCTCACTTTCTCATATATAAAATTTCAGGCAACCACTTACTCTATCAGACATGAGGGTTTTTTTCTTATAATGTGAAATAATGGATGTGAAACTACATTATTTAGCATGCATTAAGTTTCCAATCAATGATAACATCCATTATGGCTGCTGTTATCTATAAATTAGTAACAGCAGCCATAACCCTAATAGGCAGCTATTCTCTGCAGACTACACAGGCAGCCTTGACAGAAACTGCCAGACTTTCAACAATATGACTTTATCACCATTGACTGACTTGAAAAAAACCCACAAACATGATCACCTTAAATCTAAGTATGTGTCATTTTCTGAAAATCCCTCAGACCTGATCACTTAACATTAACACACATAAGCACAGACACATACACAAACACATACACACAAACACATATTTACACACATACATAAATAGACATACACATATCTATACACACATATACAGAAACACACATATATACATATACATACATGCAATACATATAAGACAACTATAAGACATGTAAATACACACAGAAACACATGTATGCATACATGCATACACATAGTATATATATATGCATACTATATATGTAGCTATTTATATAAGGGGATGCTAGAATATAGAGTTATAAAAGTAAAAGTTTTTAATCAGCCTCCAATAAGTTTCCTTCCACAGACTTTACTGTAGGATGACTTTAGCCATCTTGACAATTGCAATGGTCATCCATGGCAGAGCTGCTGTCTTTGAACTCTAGTGGAAGGAGGATTTGGAATATATATCTCAAATATAGCCTCACCTGTGAGATAACAAGAAAGACAACAGTTTAACACAAAAATAATTTAAATGTTGCAAAAATAATTTAAATGCTGTTTGGGCTCAAGAAAACTGTCCTGGAAGTTATCATCCGCCCATCAATTCATCCATTATATGCATTGCTTAAATTTGATAACATTAAGAAAACCATTAAGAAAAACCACCAAAACCTTTCTAATTGCAAAGTATTAAGTTGACTGTAGTAAAGAGGGGCGTGGTGGCCCTATCCTGCTGCCCAGCTCCCAGCTGCCCGGCTAGCTTATCCCCCAAAAAACTACACAGAAATTGTTTTAATTAAATTACTGACTGGCCCATTAGTTCTAGCCTCTTATTTGCTAACTCTTCAACCCATTTCTAATAATCTGTATGTCACCACAAGGTCGTGGCTTACCAGGAAAGATTCAGCGTGTCTGACCTGGCAGCTTCAATGGTGGCGGCTCTCTGTCTCTGTCTTCTTCCCAGCATTCTGTTCTCTTTTCCCTGCCTATCTAAGTCCTGCCCTATCAAAAGGCCAAGGCAGTTTCTTTATTTAGCCAATGAAAACAACACAAATGCAGAAGGACCTCCTACACCAGTTGACTATTTCCACTTTCATAATAGTGGAGAAAAAAATGAGTTTATGGTATAATTAAGACGTGTGGCATTGATACAACACAATATTCACTATATTACCAATCCCTACAAATGCCTAAGCAGGTCCTGATGAATGCTAAATTCTATACCAGGAGAAAATTAGTAAACTTGATAGATGAGAAGAGTCACTGCTTCTCAAGTAGACTTAGCTGCTCAGTAAGAAGTCCTATTCTTTTTCCTAATGTTGATACTTTAATTGAATAAAAAATTATTCAATTTTGCAGGTATTCTTTTCTCTGGAGTTCTGTGGAGATCTCTTCTATGTTTTCAGAATTTGAGGACCTGCGTCTGGTTCTAGACATCCTCTGTCTAAGCAAACCAAAGGGTTCTCAGTGTGCAAAAATCAAACATTATGGGCAAAACAAGCAGTTTTCCTCTGAAGGGATGGGGGATGGTTCTGTTGGAGCACTATTCTGCTGAGATAAAATGATGCAATTTTTTCTTTCTTCTTCCCCTTTCAAAACAGACTTCCTTAAAACACTGCCTGCTCTTGTGGAGGAATGGGGTTCAGCTCCCAGAACCCACACAACGATGCACAACTGTCTGTAACTGTAGTTCCAAGGGATTCAATGCCCTCTGTGGGCACCAGGCACATGGTACATGGACATAAATGGTGCAAAACACTCATACATATAAAACAATCATATTCTTTTTTGAAAAAGATATTTCAACCCCAGTGCCGTGGGTGGCGATATTGTGAAGCTGGTGACCTGACTGGCATTCCTCTCACTCCAAGGGTGTGGTAGGCGGAACATGAGTTACAGACTCAGAAAGACCCTAATTCAAATCCCAGCTTTGCCCTTTAATATCCACCAACCTGAACAAAGAAAAATAACTTAAGCTCACTAAATCCTTTTATTCTTCCTTCAAATAAAGGAAAATTATATCCACGTTAAAAACTTAAAAGAACCATATGCAGAGGACATTATGTTCTCCCAGACAGCTCGGCATGTGGTATGAGTGTCCTGCAAGTCACTTGTTTTTTTAACCTGGAGCCCTGATTCTCAATTTGTTGTTTAGCACCAGTCTTTTCACAGTGCCTGAGAATCTGCCTTTGCCAATAAATGATCCTATATCTTCTTTCTCAGTCAAATTTGTCCATCTATCTTTCATTTTATAACTGAGAATGGATGAAGGCAGAAGTAACTCATAAAGAGGTAGAATGGTACTAAGAAATTGACAGAAGACAGCTTAGTGAATAGGTAGACTTGGAATTAGATACTGGGTCCCTCATACTTCCTCCAAGTTTTATTTAAAAAGCACAAAAATACCAATGAGTTCCCACACTATTATTTAGAAGATTTGATGCCCTGTCAGGAGAATACTGTATCACACATATGAGACATATAAGGAAGCTGTATTTATTTATTTAATCTCTCTCTCTCTCTCTCTCTCTCTCTGTGTGTGTGTGTGTGTGTGTGTGTGTGTGTGTGTGTGTGTGTGTGTGTGTGTGTGTGTTTTGAGACAGGGTTTCTCTGAAGCTTTGGAACATGTCCTGGAACTAGCTGTTGTAGACCAGGCTGGCCTCGAACTCACAGAGATCCGCCTGCCTCTGCCTCCTGAGTGCTGCGATTAAAGGCATGTGCCACCACTGTCTACCTAATGAAGTTACTTTTAACTAGCAGTTAATTGTGGTTTCCTGGTCCGGTCTCTAAATATGGTCAAAGTACTCAAGGAAACATTAGGCAAAGGAGATAGTTCTGGGTTTTAAATATGCTTTACAAAACTCAAGTTGAAATGTGTCACTCTTGGTGGGTTAAGGTGCCCATACTGAGAGGCTCACAGCTTTAGGCATCTGGCCATACCACATGGATAGTCAGGAAGCACAGGAAATGAATGCTGATATTCAGTTAGCTTCCAGCTTTTGATGCAGGCCAGGAGCCAAGCCTAGAGAATGGTGTCACTCTCTTTCAGAAAAGGTCTTGCTACTTCAGTTAACATAATAAAAATGATCCCTTATAGGCATACTCATAGATTAAACAAATCTAGATACTTCCCTAGAGGAGTACCTGGAGGCTCATCTCCTAGGTGATCCTGAATCCTGCTTAGTTGACATTAACTATGACAGTAACCTTTTCATCATTCGCTCCTTTTCCTCTCTTCCTCCTTCTCCTCCTCTTTTTCTTTCCCCATTTGGTTGGTAAGTTCAGTCATGTTCGATGTGACCAAAAGTCCTTTATCAGGTGCAACCTCTTGATCTTGGACTTTCCAGCCTCCAGAACCCTGACCCGAATCAGCTTCTCTTGCCTCTAATTTACCTAGAGTATGATCTTCTGTCATCGTCCCAGAAAACAGAAAGGGTACCAGCGTACAGACTGCGAGAATGGGCACTGGAGTGAGAGTCCCTGAGTCTGTGCTTGACTTGTCCTTCCCTGAGTACGAAGCAGTGCACATCACCTCTCTGAGTTCGTGTTTCCATTGCTCTACAATATTATGTAATGGGGAATTTGTTGCTTACTAACAAATGATCCTCAACTCGGCTGAAAATAACCACCATCTATTATCCCACACAGTTGTAGAGAACAAGGAGCATACATCCGCTTAGCTAGATGTTTCCAGTTCCAGGCTTGATTGGGGCAGCAGCCATGGTTTGAGTGAGTTTGGAGGACTTTTCACATGGTTGCTGGCTCATGTAGTCTCAAGCCCTCACTATGTGGACTTTTGATGGAGTTGTTGCACATTCTCCCACCATCAGAGTCATTTATAGTCTTGGGGGTCATACAGCATCACTTCTTTCACTTTCTAGCAGTCACAGATAGCAACCCTGATGCACTGTGAAAGTTGGCCATCAACAGGCATGAGCAGGAAATTACTGAAATATGTCTTGAGGAGTGCTCTGGTAATTTTTTTATCATGTGATGATTCTAAGTAAGTATAACATTGCATACAGGGCTTGGTAAGACACCAGGCAGTATAGCATCTGTCTGGCAAACACAAAGACCTAAGGTCAGATACCCACAACCCACATAAAATTGTCAGGTGTGGAAGTGCACACTTTTAATACTAGTGTTGGTCTAAAGGGAGGCAGAGACAGGTGGAAATCAGCTAAGGAATAGCATCTGAGGATGACCTCTGACATCTACATGCACGCACACACACACACACACACACACACACACACACTTAAACACATGTATGTGGGCATATGCATAAGCATGTGTACTCACACAAATGTGTACACATATAAATTACTGCACATAGATTCTAGTGCCTGTTACACATATACATGCACTATAAGAGCTCAGTTGAAGAGTGGCTGTGGGTAAGAACGGTCTTCTTCTTTTATTATGACATCCTTTACTGTTAATATCACCATTGCCAACATTATCACTGCTACCATCAGTTCATGAAATGCTTTAGCACCATAGTAACTGTTGCTATCAGCAGACAGTGCTTCCTTGTGAAAGATTAATACTCACCATGAAATGCAAATGCCTTCAGTTTGGAAGTAGAGACAGATCTCTGGGGAAACTTGGGGTTTCTGCTCATCTACACCAACAGAGATCCTTTATTCTGCCCATACATCAAGCCTTCCTTAACTGAAGCCAAGAAGTAATATGCTTCTCTCTCTCTCTCTCTCTCTCTCTCTCTCTCTCTCTCTCTCTCTCTCTCTCTGTCTCTGTCTCTGTCTCTCTCTTTCCCACCTGCATGCATGCCAAGTCTTGAAATAAAAGAGTGGGGGTGGGGAACACGCACAATAATTAATTGCATTCTTCTCTTCTATTATTGCATTCACAGATGGGAGGTATTATTTTAACTTCATTTCTTAGGTCAGGAAACTGAAATTTGGGAAAATGAGATGTCTGTGTAAGTTTCCCAGACAATGAGATGGGGACCATGATTGAGGACAGCTCTTTTGCCTATAGTGATAGTGGTGCGTTCCTCTTTCTCATCTGTTTTCAGGAGCCTGCTTAGAGCCTTGCTTTTAGAGGGTACTATTTAATTTTCTTTTTTCCCTTGTCACTTCATTAGGAAGGAGCTAGAGACATAGAGAACACTAAAATCAACCTCACTCTAGAGTCAATGGCAATGCCTCTTAGAAAGGTCAAAAGCAACTTACACAAGCAGATGCCTTCTAAGTCCACATACAGAAGGGTTGGTACTCTCTACCAGGAAGAGATGTATGTTGGAGGCTTTGTGTTTTGAAGGCTCAAAAGAGGATCCATATGATCTCTGGGCAAAGAAAAAGAAAGGAGCAGTGCAGAAAAACAAGTATAACAAGTTCTAGAAGGAACAGACTGCAGACGTCATCTTAACTCACAGTTTATAGGGCTGCTTTGCTGTCTGGGAAGAGCTATCCACACAATCTGACAAGAGATTAGGAAAAAGTCTCTGAAACTGTTACCTATTTTGGGGATAGCAATCTTTACCCAAGCCAGGCTTAGCAGCCCATCTTCAATAAGCCAATTAAAGGAGCCAAATTAAAAGTGGAAAGCAGGGAAGACATTTATTCGATGTGGCCACATAAGGAAGAGGGACAGAGATCCAGTGAATCTCTCTAGTCTGGTTTTGGGTCTTGGAGTAAGGTCAAAGTATAGAAGGCCAAGGATCTACACATCTCAGCTGTCCCAGTCTGGGTGCCGTCCCCTCCACCACAGATCCATCCTTTCCTGTGCTCCAGTCTCATCCTGACTGGTGGTCTGACAAGTTGTTAAAACAGTGTGAAATCTCTTTCAGGGAGGCAAGTTTCCCTGCTAGTTGGGCATTTTCTTTCCCCTAACATGAAATTCTTGACAAAATACTCTTACATTTGGAGTCCACTGTTTCATTGATGTGATAGACTGAGAGACACAAGAGTATCTTTAGAATACCTTCATTTCTACAAGGACCGTTATAAGACATGAGTCACCACTTCACTTCCACAAGGCCACTTCTCGCACTTCAGTTTCTATGTCCCTGACATAGGGGTGACCAGAAATTGATTCTATAACCTGAACAGGTAAAATAGCAATGAGTGCTTTGAAGATTCTCATACATGAATGACCTCAGTGATTCGGAAGATCATCTCCTCCAATGTATTTCAGCAGTGCCCTTTCCTTGCTTACAAGTCTCTGTTTTTCTTTGCTAGACACCAAATAACACCACCACTCTTTCTGCATGTCTAGAAATGAGCATCACTTGGAGCAAGCCAGAGCCTGAGTTTAAATTTCTATTGGCTGAGATGGGGAGAAGGGCAATGGGCAAAAATGTAGTCTTGTAAGAGGCAAAGTTCAGTTGGTCTTCTTACAATTCTTGGCCAGGAATCATTGTACCAATATTACACAAGAATCTGGCTGCATGTTACTTGGGTTGTGTCCTAAGTGAAAAGTGGAAGAGTCAATTCCTGTATACAGTGCCCCCAGTTGAATACCTCATCTTCCACTCACAAACCCCACTGGTGAGCTGTGATACAATACATGGTCTTGTTTTTATCTCTGCAAACACTGTTCCCAAATCCTCAAGGTAAACCACATGGAGTTTCCCTTTGCTGTTCTGGAATGGTTCCTCAAGAGCCTGCAACCACATTCCACAATCCAAAGCACCTTCTCTGTTCTCCCCTAGCAATCCCTTGCCTTTCAGGGTTGGAGGCATGAGATAGAAGACCTGGTTTTACTGCTAAATATACAGCAAGCCAAGAGGTGTGTGTGCTTCGGGTACTGGCAGGAAATAAGTCATCCCAAGACCTTCAGTTCCCAGCCAGCCCTACAGAGGGAAGAATGAAACTGTCCTGACCCCTGGGCTGGAAATCTGGGAACTGAATAGAATGAACTTGCTTGTTATCCTTGGCTCTCTCTGCATCCTGGGCATCGGTGGGAGCATCAGCAGCTGTGTACTTGTTAGTGTGGCCCTGTGGATACTCCTTAGATAATCCTGAGGTCCAAGCCTAAAATGAATGCTTTGTTTTGTTTTGACTTTTGTTTCCTTTCAGCTCTGATCCATATGGATGAAACTCTTAAATCTTGCAGCTAACTTTCAAGAATATATATATATATATATATATATATATATATACATAAATATACACAAATTGTATAGATATATGATTATATATATGTTGTTTTTCTCTAGAAACAAATTCAAAATTCTGAGGAATATTATTTTAAAAATGAAAGTGGAATGTGGAATATAAATGTGGTTTAGTTACAATGGGCCCCAATGGTCGAATGTGTATTAAGAGTAATTCTCTTGAAAGGGCTAGTGATTATATTTGATAGACTCGAGGGAAGCAGGTGGTAACTCATCAAGCCAATGGCTAAAAAAAAAATCAATAGGCACAGGCTTGAATTCAGACAGAGTCATTATTATCCATAAGGCTTAATGTATGAAAATACAATGTTCTAAGCTTCTGTTTTCTGATCTATGGGATGGGATTAAAAGGGATAGTGCTGACCAAGTTCCTATAAGGAATATTGAAATTTTATGGATTCAGAGTTCAAAGAGCACGATGAGACACATTGTCCTCTTGGGTAAGAGATTCATTAGAAGTGATATTAATGCCATCGGCAGATAGACAGACAGACAGGGGCTGTTCAGGATCCTCCAGGTCCAGGAGGCAGAGTAGGGTCTCATTTTATAAGTCTTAAAGAAATGGGAGGCCTCTTGTCTCTGATTCCTGGGTAGCAGTAGGAAGTGAGAGAATTACAGAGAAGGTGCCACTATGGGAATTCAGAGGAGGAGCTGTACTTTTAGTTAAAGTGTACCTAGTATATGTATGGGGATGTGTGGCCATGTCTCTGTAGTCCTCTGATAACCTGGACTTTGGAAGTCTGAGGTCTGTAAGCCTCCTTAGAGAAGGAGGGACATTGGGAAGAATTGGACTTCCCGTTCTTCTGCACTGAGGGCTGGGCTGACCAAAAATCTTCCCTGAGGTTCTGATGTATCGTCAGAAACATAGTTCTTGGTCTAAAACCAGAAACATACTTGGCAGAATTAATAATGGCCTGGGGCCTGGGCAATAGGGGAGCTGTGGCTTCAGATTATGAGAACACAGCTGTCCTCATTGTACAGGACTATGGTGATCAGTCCAAGGCTCCTGTGTTCTTAGTCTGTGGTGTCCTTGAGATACACTGTGTTCCCTTTGTGCAACTTTGTTTGATTAGCTTCCCACTAACTCCCTTCCCTTAGAGGAAAACCTGTATATAAGAAGCTGTATTTCTTAATAAACTTGCTTAGCATAAGATAGACATAGCTTGTACAAGACCTCCCGACTCAGATTTCCTATCATCTTCTTTATCTTCTCACCTACAAGCCCCCCCTCTTAGGATCCTGTCACTGAAGAATGACCTGCGGGTCCAGGTCACTCCTGGAGTCTGGGCACCTGGGGAATGTGTTAGGAGGTTAAATACTCACAGACAGGCTCTAGTTAGGGAGCTTGCCATTTCATTTCTGCTACAGCAGCTTGAAGAAAAAGGCTGCTGTTAGGGGCATGGCCTGAGTAGTCCCAGACTCAAACCTAAGAACTCCAGGAGGGGACACAATGTATATGAAGTCTTAATACCATACCTAGCACATAGCATATGCTTAATAAATCCTATATTCCTGCAATAAGAAGTGGCCAAAATTTGTACAGCTAATCAGTTGGGAAAATTTGCACTGAAATCAGCCCTCTTAATTTTTATCTGGGGGTCCTTTTTGTTGTTGTTCATGAATGTTGGCTTTGTATTATGTCATTTTAGATTACTGATTTTCAAAGCACAGCTATAGATCTTTCAAAGAAAATTAATATTATGCCTAGAATTACCAGATTGGATTCTAATTTTTAAGACCTCTTGGGCTGGCGAGATTGCTCATATGGTAGAGATGCTTGTTAACCAATCTGATGAGACAAGTTCAAACTCTGGAATGTACATACAGGAAGAAGGACAGATCTGACTCCACAAAGTTGCCTTCTGACCCTTCATATGCATGCTGTGGTATACACACTCCCAGTCACACACACCACGCATGCAATAATAATAACACACAAAAATTTACAAGCGATGTTGTTCAAATTCTAACTGGTCTTAATAATAAAAACCCAGAGTCAGATATTAGAGGGTGAAAACTGAATGATAAGAGAAGTAAAACAGCCAATCACTAGTTCTTACCTCTATGAATTCTTCAAACCTGATGGGGTATCCTGTCTCTACAGTCCTCAGACTGAATGCCTTGAGCTCCTGTCTCTTTCCATCTTATATTCCTCTCTCTGCCCAGCCATATCCCTTTCTGTCTCCACCTCCCTAGGGCTAAGGTTAGGCATGTGATTCCCAGGTACTGGGATTAAAGGTGTGAGCCATCATCGTTTGCCTCTACTTCTTTTTCAGATTGGATCAGCTTGTAGCCCATGGTGGCCTTGAATTCACAGAGATCCTTCTGCCCTGTCTTCCAAGTGCTGGGATTAAAGGTGTGTGCTACCATTGCTCGGTCTCGTTGGCTAACTAGTGGCTAGCTCTGCACTCTGACCTTCAGGCGAGCTTTATTTGTTAGGTAACAAACAAAATATCACCACAAAGCATTCTCCCATGTTAAGTGGCTTGGGAGGGTCAAACAGCACAGTGACTGAAAACCTAAGTATTTAGATCAAGGAGAAGAGCATCTCAATCCTACTGCTACTGGTTCCTGTTTGCTCAACCTTCTCAAAATGAGGTCCGTGCAGATCTATCTCAGCAGGTTCCTGTGAAGATCAAAGAAAACATATTTCAAACATATTGCATTGTAGCTAAGACGGAGTGATTGCTAACAAAATCAAAACAACCAATGAGCAAACAAACAAAAACTAGGGGTATGCATTGTCCGACTTGATACCAGTGGGAAGAGATGGAACCAGAGCTAAAGGGTCCCTCAGAGGGCACCCCAGAGCCTGAGTGATTGACCCACTGGGATTCTGACTGGACTGGGTGTAGTTAATGTGGCCCATCTGCTAGGCTGCACTAAGCCCCCGAGGTTTTTTCCTCCCATGAACATTCAATTGAGCTGATTAAAGCTTTTTGAATGTGCCACTAGCATCTGGTTCATCCTGTACTGTTTACTTTGGTTTGATATTAGGCTGCTTACCTTAAACAGCTTTGTTCTTTTCAAAAGAAAGCATGTAATTCTCCCCTGGTGGGATAGCACACATTTGAATGAACACTGTTCTGTTTTCCAACCCACAGTATGATAAGACAAACGTGGAAAGAGCACCAGACCGGGAGTTTGCTTCTTGATGTGTGTGACTTCCTGATACCTGGAAAACCTCTTTGTTGCTTGTGTTCCTTTTTAAGTAATTGTGTGTGTGTGTGTGTGTGTGTGTGTGTGTGTGTGTGTGTGTGAGAGAGAGAGAGAGAGAGAGAGAGAGAGAGACAGAGACAGAGACAGAGAGACAAAGAGAGACCATACATGCAGGTGTGCACCAGTGTGCATATAAAGGCCAGCAGAGGGAATGTCAGCTTGTCATGTGAGTGTTGGGATCCTAACTCTAGTCTCCATAATTGTATAGAATATGTTCGTACCTGCTGAGCCATCTCTCCTGACCAAGTTTCCTATTTTTTTTTTAAGGGAAAGGGTCTAGATATGATCATTGTTGTGTTCCCTTGTACCACTAATACACTATGACTTGTTTGGCACATGCAGCATGTTGGCTGGAAGTCTGTGAATGAATATACATAGTGGACATACCATTCTCATCCACTTTCAGACTATACTGAGAACTAGTTTGAAGAATGGCACACAGTACTCATTGCATACATGATGGACGTAATGAGCATTGATGCTAAATGGACCAAAATTTAAAAGTAAATAAAATTAATAGTTAACCATTGTGGAAGCTGGCTATAAATGAGGAAGGTGGTTTTCAATACCTGGTAATGTTCACATAATCTTTAGTATGAACATCTGGAATAGACATTACTTTTATTTTTTTTCCACATGAAAAAATACAAAGTAAGAAAATAATTAGTCCAATATGGTGGTGTGTGCCTGTAATTCCAGCACTCTGGAGTCTGAGGCTATGGGTTCAAAATTGTGTTAAGAGAGTATGTCCTATAGCATCAAAAGAAAACCAAAGTGTGTAATGGACAATTTGTGTCTCATGCAAACTTTCCATGTAAGGTGAATATTCTAGAGGTACATGAAGAAATGCAGACAGGAAACAAGAAAACAAAACAGATCTACCCAGCTTGCTACATCCACCTGCAGGGCTTTCTGTTGATGCCTTCCAAGTCACTTGTCACTACCATGCCCACTGCCTTTCCATCCCAGCACATGTTCTTCCATACACCCCTCACCCTGTCCCACATCCCTCCCTGCATATTTTTAACTGCAAAATAAGACCAAAATAAATAAATAAATAAATAACCTAAACCAAAAAACCAATCTACCCCCCAAAAAATGTTCACAATTGTGTGGCACAGATGCCAGGGATGAAGGCATCTCTTCCCTTCCCTTCCTTTCCCTTCCCTTCCCTCCCCTTCTCTTTCCTTCTTCCTTTCCCTTCCTTTCCCTTCCCTCCCTTCCTTACTCCCTTTCTTCCCTTTCCTTCTCCCTTTCCCTCTCCTTCTTCCTTTCCCCTTCCTTCCCTCCCCTCACCCCTCCCCTTCTCTTCCCACATCACATTCTGTCAAACAGGACTCCCCTGTGTTATGAAGTGAAATGTGGTTCATTCCTAAATCCCAGTCTAGGTTAAGACTCGGGAGCTTCCCTCTGGCTTTCTCTAGCACTGCACCTTGTTACCATACCTAACTACACAATCCAAGATAGCATCCCTCTCCTCCTCCCTCTTTTCTCCTTTCCTTCCCCTTTTTCATCTTCATTCCATTTCTTTCTCCTTATTTTTCCTTCCTCTTTCTTTCCATTCCTTCCTTCTTTCTTCAAATCCCATGTATTTTATACTATACAGGAACTATTTACTTACAATTAAGATGATGGAATATATCACCTCTGTTTCAAATAAGCAACTTTTCCTAAAGAAATGCCAACTCCTAAAGACATCCAGACCTTCATGTTCCAATTCTAATGTCCACGTTCATCTTTGTTATCTCACAGTAGCAACCAAAT
>PVIU01016630.1:0-44403 GCA_004026605.1 Ondatra zibethicus | reverse complement strand
AAACAGCCTGGTACTTGCATAAGAACAGACAGGAGGACCAATGGAACCGAATAGAAGACCCGGATATCAATCCACACATCTTCGAACACCTGATATTTGATAAAGAAGCAAAAAATATCAAATGGAAAAAAGAAAGCATATTCAACAAGTGGTGCTGGCATAACTGGATATCAACAGGTAGAAAAATGAAAATAGACACATATCTATCACCAGGTACAAATCTCAAATCCAAATGGATCAAAGACCTCAATATAAAGCCAGCCACACTGAACCATATAGAAGAGAAAGTGGGAAGTACACTTGAACCCATTGGCACAGGGAACCACTTCCTAAATAGAACCCCAGCAGCACAGATACTGAGAGAAACAATTAATAAATGGGACCTCCTGAAACTGAAAATGTTCTTTAAAACAAAGGACACTGTTAACAAGACAAAACGACAGCATACAGAATGTGAAAAGATCTTCACTAACCCCACATCAGACAGAAGTCTGATCTCCCAAATATACAAAGTAATCAAGAAATTGAACACCAAAAGATCACGTAATCCAATAAAAAAAATGGAGTACAGACCGAAACAGAGAACTCTCAACAGAGGAATCTAAAATGCTAAAAGACACTTAAGGAAATGTTCAACATCCCTAGTCATCAGAGAAATGCAAATCAATGCAAATCTGAGAGTCCATCTCACACCTGGAAGAATGGCCAAGAACAATAACTCTGATGACAACTTATGCTGGAGAGGTTGTGGGGAAAAGGGAACACTTCTGCATTGCTGGTGGGAATGCAAGCTGGTCCAGCCCCTTTGGATGTCAGTGTGGCGATTTCTCAGAAAATTAGGAAACAACCTTCCTCAAGACCCAGGAATACCACTTTTGGGTATATATCCAAAGGATGCTCAATCGTGCCACAAGGACATGTGCTCAACTATGTTCATAGCAGCTTTGTTTGTCATAGCCAGAAACTGGAAACAACCTAAATGCCCCTCGATCGACAAATGGATTAAAAAAATGTGGTACGTTTATACAATGGAGTACTACACAGCAGAAAAAAAATAATAACAGCTTGAATTTTGCAGGAAAATGGATGGAACTAGAAAGCATTATTTTGAGTGAGGTAACCCAGACACAGAAAGACAATTATCACATGTATTCACTCATAAGTGGTTTTTTAACATAAAGCAAAGAATACCAGCCTACAAACCACAATCCCAGAGAACTTAGATAACAATAAGGACACTAACAGAGACTTAGATAGATCTAATCTACATGCGAAGTAGAAAGTATAAAAATACAAGATCTCCCGAGTAAATTGGGAGCATAGGGGTCTTGGGGGAGGGTTTATGGAGGGAGGGGAGAGGCAGGGAGGGGAGCAGCGAAAAATGTAGAGCTCAATAAATATCATGGAAAAAAAAAAGATACCAACCTTGAGTTTACCTGCCACACAGTGGTTCAGAAACAGCAAAGGGCAGTCCATTCCGAGGAAGCCTAAAGCAATTAAAGCCCAGAGTGAGTTGGAGAAGAATGACAAGTGAAAACGAAAGGGTTGACTACCTGTAGGTGACTCTGGGAGATGATCTCTTCCCACAGCAGTAAGATGCTAGGTCCAGTCAGGGTGTGGTGGCACATGCCTTTAATTTCAGTACTGTGGAAGCAGAAGCTGGCGGCTGTGAGTTTAATGACAGCTTGGTCAGGCCAACCATGGCCACAAATAGTGAGAACCATCTCAAGAAGAAAGAAAGAAAGAAAGAAAGAAAGAAAGAAAGAAAGAAAGAAAGAAAGAGAGCCGTCGGTGGTAGCGCACACCTTTAATCCCAGCACTCAGGATGCAGAGGCAGGCAGATCTCTGTGAGTTCGAGGCCAGCCTGGTCTACAAGAGCTAGTTCTAGGACAGGCTCTAAAGCTACAGAGAAACCCTATCTCGAAAAAAGAAAAGAAAGAAAGAAAGAGAGAGAGAGAGAGAGAGAGAGAGAAAGAAAGAAAGAAAGAAAGAAAGAAAGAAAGAAGATTCTCATTTATCCAGCTAAAGAACCAGCTACCTCCACAAGTGCACAAATACCAATCAGGGAAAGGACTGGACAAAGCTGACTTCAGGGGATAGATGGCAATGTTTGAGAATGGACTACTGTGCAGAAACCTACAGGAACTGGGTGACTGTCTCAGGGAAGCAATTTGGGAGAGAGCCAGAGGAAAGCTACTAGTTCTGGGCTGGGGCTGTGACTCCTAAGCGTGTTGGGACAAGCTGGGCCTGTGTACTCGGAAGCTGCATCATAAGAACTGTAGGGAGGGAAGGCTCCTAGTTCCTACCTTTACTTCTAGAAAAGCCAATGGGTTTCTTACAGTTACTGTCCCTATCATGTCTCCCCCAGGTGACACTAGAGCCAGGAACTCAGTCTCAATGATTTATGGCCAGACATGTGCTTCTGGGTCAAAACAGTATTCTCCTTCTGGTGTCTCCCTGGATAGTAACCTTGTATGGGAAAGCAGTCAGTGGTTAGCTGCCAATCCTCCTAGACACACCCAAATGTACATCTTGAACTAGTCACAGTGAAAGAAGTGGTGTGCTACACCTTGTTTTTCTTTTGGGACCTAATGCACAGGAGTTCTCAGGCCTCTATTGGGGCATGGCCCAAGGCATTGTGACCCTCCTCTAAATGGAAGTAGTGGTGTTGCCACTGTCCTTGACCAGTTTACAATCTCCTTGGGAACGCAAGTTATCTTTCCCCGAGAGTTTAGAGTGGGGGAGGGCCCAATTAGCGACGACGACCGCAATCACCTACAGAGGGTTTTAGTTGGCCTCTTGAGAGGGGCTCTTTGTGGGCTCTTAGGTGTAGGTAGAAGCGTTGTGGGTGGGTCTCCAGCTCCAACCTCCCTGCTGACAAAGGAACACCGAGTCCCAAGCAGGGCGCTTTGCGGCGTTTCCTGTAGCCTTGAGGAAAACCAGATCCAGTGATCTGCAGCCCCATAAACTAGAGAAAGAACATCTGCGTGACTGCCCAGTTTCACTGAGAAAAACTCCTTTTTTTCAAGTCTTAGTATGTTTTTAGAATATTAGTTACAGCAAAGTCGGCGAACGACTCCCCGCCCAAAATGGCCAAACGGAAGCTGGTTTCGCTTGCCTATGTGTCGAAACCCCATTCGCTAACTCCCAGCTCCCAATTCCGGCGTCCAGTCAGCAACGCGCTCGGCGTACGTTTCGGGCTGGCCTCGCACACATGCGCAAAGCGTTGCGGCATCTATGATCCTGGCGTTTGATAGAGTGTCGACACCGCCCCATGGCTGGGACTCTATGGTTCCTCGCTGGAAGATAGGCCGCCTATATAAGGCATGCACGGGCGTGGGAGCGTCTCTTTTCCTCCGGCGCGGTGAGTGAGTTCGTCTCTCTAGTGTGTTCTCAGTTCTTTTAGCGTTCGTCTTTCGGACTCTTAGATTTATTTTGGGTCTCTATTCTTACTTTGGCCATTTCATTACAGCCACCGACGGTCCTATTGTCATCATGGGTCGCCGCCCCGCCCGGTGGTGAGTGCTGAATCTATATACTATCTTTTCTACTGTAATTACGGGGAAATGATTGCATTTCTTCCCAAAGACATTTCTTTGGCGAACCCTCCGTCACTCAGCGACACTGAACTAAAAACTGACCCCAGGGGTTCTTTTAATACTTGAGCTTTGTCTTTTCAAGCTTGTGGGACGGTTGACTCAAGACTAGTTTAAAACGCTTGTGGAGAACTATAAGCATGTGTGTATGCATCCAATATATTCTGTCTCTCAAATAAACCTTATCACACAGATTCCCATGTCCTTTTGGTGACTTCTGTATCCATCTTTGTTATTTCTCGGCCTTGTGCATTGTGGTTTTAACCGGACACCAAGGGCCAGCCTAGCGGTTGTAGGCGCCACCTAGCCGCGTGCCTGCAGAGGGCGCCATATTCTCTTCACGTGGCTGAGGCGGGTTTTTATGTCACATGCTCAGAAAACTTGAGAGAGATTGTGCTTTCTCACTCTATTCTGATTAGGGGGAGATACTGGTGCTTAGTTTCTGCCTTATGTGGCAGGCTGTTTAATGTTACCTTAGAGTTGGTTTCTGGTAATGGAGACTAAATTCAGAGTTGGTCTTGTCCCTTTCTCCCTACTTATACCTAATCACACTTGACTTCCTCCTGCAGTTACCGGTATTGTAAGAACAAGCCGTACCCAAAGTCTCGCTTCTGCCGAGGTGTCCCTGGTAAGTAGTGACAAACTTGCAAATTGGATCTGTGGTGCTGTCTCATTTCTCACTCCATGGGCACTTAATACCACGTGTTTTCAGATGCTAAAATCCGCATCTTTGACTTGGGACGGAAGAAGGCAAAAGTTGATGAATTCCCACTTTGTGGCCACATGGTGTCAGATGAATATGAACAACTCTCTTCCGAAGGTGAGATCCCTTTTGTTGATCAACTTTTCTTCCTGGGTATACATTAATCTGAGATTTTCTACGTGGTTTATTCCACTAATGACCTCCATCCCCAATCCTGCCTCTACACTATCTTGTTTTAAGTGCTGTGTTTGTTCCCACTCAGCTCTGGAGGCTGCCCGTATTTGTGCCAACAAATACATGGTAAAGAGTTGTGGCAAGGATGGTTTTCATATTCGAGTGAGGCTTCATCCTTTTCATGTCATCCGAATCAACAAGATGTTGTCCTGTGCTGGGGCTGACAGGTAAGATGGCAGTTTTCTCATAATCTGGCCTTAATGTTGGGTTTGTTTCACCAGTCAAGATAGATGGGCTAGAAAGATGGCTTGGCTCTGGCTAGGAGCACTTGACTCTTGTAGAAGACCCATGTTCAATTCTGAAAGCACTAGGCACACTAATGGTGCACAGGCATACAATTAAAGCTTATCAGTCTCTGGTCCTGAAGTAAAGGGGGAAACTTGTGCTCTTCATATTCTTATGAACATGACAGTCATCTGCCAGGGGAACATAGTTGGGTAGCTTTCAAAGAGCAAGTAATGCCTTTGAAATGACTATTTGGGGGATTTTTTTTTGCAACTAATTAAGCCGACCAGGTCCCTTTCCCCATAGGGGCCTGGTGTGCAATGGTTGCAAACAGCAGCCTCCTTGGTAGTGTATGCAGCCTGTTACCTATATGGGTTGCCCTAAGGGACCTTGGAGACAGTTTTCTGGCACTTATTCAAGTCTTTGATTTCAATGCTGTCTCCAATGTAGGCTCCAGACAGGTATGCGTGGTGCCTTTGGGAAGCCCCAGGGCACAGTGGCCAGAGTTCATATTGGCCAGGTCATCATGTCCATCCGCACTAAGCTGCAGAATAAGGAACATGTGATTGAGGCTCTTCGTAGAGCCAAGTTCAAGTTCCCTGGCCGCCAGAAGGTGGGTTCATATCTGTTTGCTTTCTCTTTTTTTTTTATTTTTATTTTATTTATTTTTTTTTTGTGGGACAATGGTCTGTATTCTTTTTTTTTTCCATACATTGTTTTGTTTTATTTTTTCCATTCAAGAACATAATTAAAGATAAAAAAAATTTTTTTTCCTTTCTTCCCCTTCTCCCGGTCCCCTCCCACTACCCCCCACCCCTCCTTCCTCCCCCTTCGGAGAACCCATCAACAATGACACCAGGACCTATCTCTTCTGCATGTATTATCTTTTTGAGAACAGAGTCTTTTTGAATGCACTCCTTCCTAGGCCAGGAGGGATGGGGGTGGGCCTTGGACTTCCAACAGGGCAGGGCACCATGCCCTCTTGCTTTCTCTTTTTAATTTTGTTTTATCAGTTCAGAGACTGGTCCTTGTCACTGAGTAATTTTTTTGTCTTCTGTCTCCTAGATCCACATCTCAAAGAAATGGGGCTTTACTAAGTTTAATGCAGATGAATTTGAAGACATGGTGGCTGAGAAGCGACTCATTCCTGATGGCTGTGGGGTCAAATATATCCCTAATCGTGGTCCCCTGGACAAGTGGCGAGCCCTACACTCCTGAGGGCTTTCACGGTGCTCTCCTGCACCCTACCAAATCATCTTCAGTAATAAATCTCACATCCAGTCTGCTTATGTATTTGTATCTGATTCTTAAGTCCATGGGGTTTAGTAGTGAATTTAGCATACATACACAGAGTTAAAATTGGTGACTTTATTGGGATATTTTGAACCTGATATCCCTGACAGCCATGTAGTAAGTATATGAATATATATAGAGCAAGTGTATCATACAATGGGTATGTGGCCCAGGGACAAGGCTGTTCCATATAGTTTAGCCATTTGAGAAGCAGGATTAATTAGATCTAAAAATTTTGAACCAAACCTGGAGTAAATAGTGCTAATCTACCTGAGATTTTTGTAAGCTAGTGGTAAATGAGTATTTTCTTTTTAGTGTGAGTTCATTTTCTGTAAGGTTTCTAGGACACTCAGCTTTCCTGTCTTGCTCTTGATGTCAGTTGCATAAATCTTTTATCCATGGTCTGGGTTCCTTAGCCCATTCCTAGTCCTGGAACCTCCTTTGTGCACCTGACTACCTGAGTTGGAGTTGCATGCAGTGACTAGTCCTGTCAAAAAGGAATCAACCCCAGGGCATTGGATATAATAGCTAAGAATGCTGCCAGCCCTGACTTCAAATAGCAAGCAGACGAAAGCCTACATACAAACAAGGAAACGCTGTATACAAACAAAAGGCCTTGCTTTAGTGCCATGAGATGCCAGTGTCCCAGTCAAGTCAATGGCCATCAGAAAGGAGGCGTCAGGCTACCTAGCCCAGCTGAGATGGCAAAAGTGACAGCAACAGCAGAATAGCCCAACATGAAGGGTTGGATCCCCTGAGCTGCCTGGCTCAGCTCCACCTCCACAGGATAATGGTCACTGATTCTGAGAGCCTGGGGAGGGACAGCAAAATGGAAGTGTCAGTGCCTGGGATTGAGGGGCTTTCCTGTCAACTTCCTCCACAATTCTGCCCTTAGTCATTGTGTAGCCCTTGTGCCAACCCAACTTCTCTACCTCTTCCTCAGTCAACTGAAAGCTCCTGGGGAAGTTGAACGGGGCTGCAGCCCTCAGTAGTGCCTGACAGCCATGCCCATGCATCACAATTCGGTCATAGGTACAGTTGGTGCTAGCCCTCACTGTAGTGTCTTCCCCATCGGAAATCACCCAGTGGAAGCCTGCTTTAGTCCGCAGTAGCAGGCTGTTGAGACGCTTTTTAGTCAGTGATGCACAATCAGCATTGAAGTCTCCAAGCAGGATCACATCCTAAAGATGAAAACAAGCAGTTGGGTTTTGCCACAGGAAAGTCCCACCATCCCCTCTTCTGTGCAAGCTATCACCCCTACCTCATTTTGCCAGCGTTGGGAGACATCCAGAAACACATCATATAGGGCATTCAGCTCCTTCTCTACATCCTTGGGAGTAGTGTGGAGTGGAACCAGAACCACATTTGGAAGGACTGCAAAGCCCAGGAAGCTAAGGCTGCCACAGCTGCCAGCCTTTCTCACACATATCCACTTCTGTTTCCCCTTAGGAACCAACCCCCAGGAGAGCCGGTCACACCCCATCCTGTTTCCATGTACCAGGCCCACCTTTCTTTCCCTCTTACTTTTGCTAGGGAGAGTAAACTGGGCCACAAATGGTTCTCTGGCGAAAACATCATCTGTGTCATTGTACTGGTAAGAACTCAGGACCTGTGTCTTGTCAGACCTGGGAAAACCAAGGGGTGGGAAGTAGCCCCACGTCTTACGCAAAAACAGCAAAGTTTGTCAAGGAGGAACACTCTTGGTTCCTTGTTCTGCCAGTTTCATGTGGGCACAACCCTTTTTTCTAGAACTTCTGGTTTTTCTTTTTTTCTTTTAAAAATTATTTATTTTTTTTTAGGCAGGATCTCTCTATTATGTAGTCCCAGCTGTCCTGGAATTCTAGATCAGGCTGACCTTGAGTTTACAGAGATCCATCTGTCTCTGCCTCTGAGTGCTGGGATTAAAGGTATGTGTCACCACTTCTAGCTTAGAGTTTTTCTATCACTGGGGATAAATGCGTACCCTGCTACTGAGTTATGCCTCAGGCTCCCTGGAACTGTTTTTAAGATTTATTTTTATTTAATGTTTATGAGTTCTTTTGCTTGCATGTATGTTTGTGCACCATGGGTCTGCAGAGGCCAGAAGGTGTCCCATCCCCTGGAACTGAAGTTAATGATGATTGTGTGCTATTGTGTGAGTGTTGGGAATAAAACAATAGTCTTCTGAAATAGCAGCAACCACTGAACCATCTCTCCAGCTCTACCTAGAAGTTTCATGAGATTTTTTTTAATTTTTTGAGATCCATCTTCATTATTGCTCAGTTGGTCTTGAACTCATGGACTCAAGCAAATCTTTTTTTTTTTTTTTTGGTTTTTCAAGACAGGGTTTCTCTATAGCTTTGGAGCCTCTCCTGGAACTAGTTCTTGTAGACCAGGGTGGCCTCGAACTCAGCCTCCCGAGTTCTGGGATTAAAGGCGTGCACCACCACCGCCCGGCTCAAGCAAATCTTCTAATTTAGCCTCTTGAATAGACTAGCTGGGTCTTCGGACCAGCAGGACCAGCTAGAATTGTCTTTATGAAGATAGAATTAAGCCCCTGTACTCACCGGTAGATATACACATACTTCTCCTTGTATGTGCTGCGCCCCAGCAGGGAGCTGTTTAGGAAGCTGTAACTCCTGGAACCCTCAAATCTGCCAGAATAAGAACCCAGAGTTAGGGCCCTTGAGGCTCTGGGTGGAACCCCAATTAGACTGACAGGACCCTTCTTTTTTAATTAATTAATTAATTTTATTAGGTACAGTGTTCTGCCTGCATACATGTATGCCTGCATGACAGACTAGGGCACCAGATGTCATTATAGATGCTTGTGAGCCACCATGTGGTTGCTGGGAACTGAGCTCAGGACCTCTGGAAGAGCAGCCAGTGCTCTTAACCTCTGAGCTATGTCTCCAGTCAGACAGGACCCTTCTTTACCTATTAAGTTCTTGAAGCAGAAGGGAGACAGTTTTCTGGGAAGAATCCACCACCTCCTGAAGAACCATGATATCACATCGGGCCAGGATCTGCAGGGAATGAGGGATACCAACCCAATTAAGAGGGGTTGACATATATAAAGACCAGGGTAGCAGAAGACAAGGAGACTAGGAGGAACCCAGAAAAACAAAGAGCATCATTCCATTATACCTTCCTCTTTACAGGAAGAGATTGGTAATTAAATGATAGTTGAAAGACACTTTTCACATCTGTGTACTCACATTTCCTGATGCCCCCTCCTTTTTAGTGCATGTCCCTGGTCAGGCAGAGCTGAGGGCTTTTGGTCAAGGTCCTTAGGGACACAGATTTCTGCAACAATGAACTTAACTTACCTGAACTAAGGTATCCATCACTGACTTCTTGGCCACCTTGGGCTGTGCCAGTCTCTGGGCATTGAAGGCACAGATACGAAAGGCTTCAGCCCCACCAGCCAGAAGGATGAGCAGGAGAGACAAAACAAGGCCATGCATGGCCATATGTGGCATCAGGAGCCTTCCAAAGGAATCCAGGTTGTCCAGAGTGCATTGGCACTGTAGCTGATCTCAGCTAATTGGTGCTCTTCCTGCTACTGGCCCTGAATGTTTCTTGCATCTCTTCCTGGGAAGTGTTTCAACTTCTGTACACTAGGCTTGACCACCTGATAAGATATATATGGTATGGCATAAAATTTTCTAGGCATGGTAGAGAAGCACTCTGTCATTTAGCAGTTCTCCAGTCCTGAGACCCTGTCTTTCAAAAAACAAAAACAAGGCTAGGTGTGGTGGCATACTCCTATAATTCCAGCATTTGGGAAATGAAGGTACGAAGATCATAAGTTTGAGGCCAGCTTGAGTTATATAATGATACCCTGCTTCAAAACACAAGCACAAGCCACGGGCAGTGTTGAAATGCCTTTAATTCCAGCACACAGGAAGCAGAGGTAGGCATATCTCTGTGAGTTTGAGGCTAGCCTTGTCTACAGAGTGAGTTCCAGGATAGCCAGGGCTACATAGAGAAACCCTGTCTGAAAGAAAAGCAAACCATAAGCATAGCTACCATAAGCAAGGCCCACCTGGTGGTAGCACACACCTTTAATCCCAGCACTTGGAAGACAGAGACAGGCAGATCTCTGTGAGTCTGAGGCCAGCCTGGTCTACAGAGCGAATATAAAAAGGGGCTGGAAAGCCAGGTGGTGGTGGTGCACACCTTTAATCCCAGAACCTGGGAGGCAGAAGCAGGCCTGTGAGTTCAAAGCCAGCCTGGACTACAGAGCTAGTTCCAGGACAGGCCCCAAAGCTACAAAGAAACCCTGTCTCAAAAGACCAAATAAATAAAATGCAAAAAAGGTGGGGGCTGGAGAGATGATGGCTCAGCAGTTAAGAACACTGGCTGCTCTTCCAGAGGTTCCAGGTTCAATTCCCAGCACCCACATGGCAGCTCACATCTGACACCCTCACACCAATGCACATAAAATAAAGTTAAATAAATTAAAAAAAACCAAAAAACGAATTATTGAAGTTAAATAGTGGCAGATATGTACAAGGAATCAAGCCTTTTAAAGACTCAGTCCAGGGCTGGAGAGATGGTTCAGTGGTTAAGAGCACTGGCTGTTCTTCCAGAGGTCCTGAGTTCAGTTCCCAGCAACCACATGGTGACTCACAACCATCTATAATAAGATCTGGTGCTTCTTCTGGTGTGTATATGTTAACAGAACATTGCATGCATAATAAATAAGTAAATCTTAAAAAAAAAAAAGACTCAGTCCAGTAGCCTAAGACACAAGCACAGTGTACTGTTACCAGCCTAGATATGCAGTTTCTTCATCTTCTCTAGTTGAAATTGTGTACTCAGTAAGTATAACTTCTTTGCCAAAACTGAGGCCAGGAATTCACAAAGGGTCAGCCACAACAACAAAGTTTATCTGTCTCTATGTTTATCTTTAATCCTTTTTGTTTGTTTGTTTGTTTTCAGACAGAGTTTCTCTGTGTAACAGCCCTAGAGGTCCTGGAACTAGCTCTGTAGACCAGGCTGGCCTCGAACTCACAGAGATCTGCCTGCCTCTCCCTCCCAAGTGGAGTGCTGGAATTAAAAGTGTGCACCACCACTACCTGGCCCCATCTTCCTTATTAAGGATAATTAACATTTCAGTCTACGCTCAGACACACTTTGTCCATCAGCATTGGGGTACATCCACTACTTGGATTATTTATTTATTTGTTTGTTTGTTTACTTTGGTTTTTTGAGACAGGGTCTCTCTGTGTAGTCTTTGCTGTTCTGGAACTCACTCTGTAGACCAGGCTTGCTTCGAATTCACAAAGATCTGCCTGCTTCTACCTCCCAAGTGCTGGGATTAAAGTTGTGCACCACCACTGCCTCGTTCTTATTTAATTTTTTTTATATGTGGTACTGGGGATTGAAGATGGGGCCTTACCCAGACTAAGGAAGTGCTCTACCATTGAGCTATATCTCTAACTTTGTAGTGTTTTGTTTCTTTGCTTGTTTTTTTTTTATTTTTTTGTGGCAAGCTGACTTCAAACTTCTGATTCTTCTGCCTCTACCTCCCCCACATTGGAATTACAGGTGTATGCCACCAAGCTTGGGTTTATGCAGTGCTGGGGATAGAACCCAGGGCCTCATATGTTGGCTATGTAGGGAAGGCTATACTATGTTAAGTCTCATAACTAGCCAAACACTGTATTATATAATTATTATATGATCCTCCAGCTCAGACCTTTTTTTTTTGGTTTTTTGAGACAGGGTTTCTCTGTGTATCCCTAGGTGTCCTGGAACTCACTCTAAAGACCAGGCTGGCCTTGAACTCACAGAGATCCACCTGCAGCTGCCTCCCAAGTGCTAGGATTAAAGGTATGCACCACCACCACCCAGCTCCAGTTCAGCCATTTTGAGTAAATCAAGCACCTCAATTTCCTAACATAGAACTCCTGATTCATATGATAGTTTTATTTTTAATTTTGAAGGAACACTAAACTGCTTTTTATTGCTGTTGTGACATTTTACATACCCACTAACAGTGCATAAGGGTTTGATCTCATTCTTTTAACCTACTTCCTCAAAATGTCAAGAAGCAGCTGGGCAGTGGTGGTGCATGCCTTTAATACCAACACTCAGGAGGCAGAGGCAGGTGGATTTCTGAGTTCTAGGCCAGCCTGGTGTACAGAATGAGTTCTAGGCAGCCAGGGATACACAGAGAAACCCTGTCTCAAAATATAAACAAGCAAACAAACTGTACCATTTTCCACATAGGCCCACTTCCTAGCTAGGGCAGAGATAGTACCAGATTCAAGAAGGTCCAGTTTATCCTATCCATATTAGAAAATCAAACATGAACCTCTTCAGGCATTTTTTCTTCTTCTTAACCTTTTTTCTTTTTTAAAATATTTATTTGTATGTGTTTGTGTATGTATGCGTGTATACATGCGTCTATGTGGAGTCTGTTTTTTTACTTACACCACGTGAGTTCCAGGGTCAAACTCAGGCCATCAACTTTGACAGCAAATGTTCTTTTTTTTTTTTTGAGACAGGGTTTCTCTGTAGCTTTGGAGCCTGTCCTGGAACTAGCTCTTGTAGACCAGGCTGGTCTCGAACTCACAGAGATCCACCTGTCTCTGCGTCCTGAGTGCTGGGATTAAAGGCCTGTGCCACCACGGCCCAACAACAGCAAATGTTCTTATCTGCTGAGTCATTATACCAGTCATCTCTCTCTATTTGTGACATGTTATGTGCTTTCCTTTTCCTCTTTTCTTTCTTTTTTCATTCTCTT
Source organism: Ondatra zibethicus (assembly GCA_004026605.1). NCBI lineage: Eukaryota > Metazoa > Chordata > Mammalia > Rodentia > Cricetidae > Ondatra > Ondatra zibethicus. Next base: position 31,616 of record PVIU01016630.1, on the reverse strand, counting down.
GGTTCATTTACAGGTCTCAATTTATAACCAAGGCTGACCTGTAACTCACTATGTAGTCCCAGGCTGGCTTCAACTTTACTGGGTGGTGTTACTGGTGCCCCTTTTTGAGCATCTGTCTCTGGTTCACCTGTGCCATATCTTTTGGGCTCAGTCCTTTACTGTACTGTCCATGTCACATTCTGAAGCATGAGGCCCTCTGCTTCTGTCGGCTTGCTTTTCTCAGTCACCCTGTCACTTTCTACTCTCTGTTAGTTTCATTCTATCTGTCTTGTTCTATCTTCCCGGTTCTGCCCATCTCAGTGTTTCTGTTAGTGTTTTCCTGCCTTGATATTTGTTTCTCTCTGGCCATCTGCTCTGTCACTACTCGTGCTTATTTTTGTCTCTTTGCACTGGTGCCTATTCTGGGATACATGTGAGCATTGGTGCAGCTTTGAACTGACCAAGCTACATCTGAAGACTGAGACCGCTAGGACTCTGGGAAAGAATCTCAAAGAATGACTGTACCTGGCTCCAGCCCAATGCCCATCCTAGTCTTCCAAGACCAGCCTTAATTCTGGATCAAAGTTCCCTTCCCCTCTTAAGCCCCTCCCCAAGTAGTAGAGCAACCTCCTCCCTTTCCATAGCCCGCAGGATTTTCATACCTCGGCAGACCAACTTGGCCCCACGCCTGCCTCAGCCTTGAACCGATTGAAACACTTCACAGAATCGCAGCGCCAGCCAGGTTTCGGACTTGGGGTGGGGAGAAGAGGAAGCCTGCTTTCAGACCCACCCAAGAGCCGCCCCGCAAGCAACTCTCTAGTCCTCACAAGCAGGGCTGGTCTCCGCCTCTGCGTCCAGGAGGCAGTGCCTGGGAACTGGTCAACTGCTTGCCCTCCCCGCCCAAGATGGGTGGTGCCTGTTCTGAGCAGACAGCACGTTGAGGGAGCTGAGGGTGGTTGCTGCCACTCGCACCATCCATCGTTGAGCACTTACCTGAACCTAGGGACCAAGGTGAAGAGGTTTGCTCGCTCATTCTCTGGCCCCTTCCCCGCAGCGGGGAGCGAAGCAGTCTTCTTTCCCTCTAGGTACTTAGGCCTTCCTAAATTATGTTTGTCAGAAAACCCAAAGCAATGGACCTTCTGCACAGGATAGGCAGCACGACTGGCTACTGAGTCCTCTCAGGTTCCCATTGGATGACAATGGAGTTACATCTTAGAAAAAACTTCCCATGGGAGGTCGGGCGGTGGTGGTGCACGCCTTTAATCCCAGCATTCTGGAGGAAGATGGATGGATCTCTGTGAGTTTGAGGCCAGCCTGGTGTGAGTTCCAGGACAGGCTCCAAAGAAAGAGAAACCTGTCTCGAAAAAACAAAAATATGAACTCTAGGCAAGTACTCTATCATGGAGATAACCACCCCCAACCCTCCACCCCCAAGCTCACTGGGGCAAATACTACAGTACTATCAATAAAACTGAATTTTAAAACAGTTCCAGGATGTGGTAGGTGGCATATGCTTTTAGAGTTTGGGGTTAGCCTGGTCTATATATTAAGTTCCAGACTAGCCAGGGATCACAGTAAATCCCCCCTCTCTAAAAAAAAAAAAATCCTCTCGTGATGCCCACAGAATTTGAGAGACAGAGGCAGGGGGATTGCTGTGACTTGAAAGCGAGTTTGAAGTTAGTGTGGGCTGCATGAGACTATACTGCTTTAAATGGAGGGAACAGATAAAAGGGCATCTCTGAGGCTTCTTGGACGCCAACCTGGTGGAAAACGTGACCCCAGGCTCAATAACAGACCTTGCTTCGAAAGTAGTAAGGCACAAAATGACGGACGCAGACGCTCAATACCTTTTTTTTTTTTTTTTTTGCCTCTGCGGATAATCCGATTCACACAGGGTGGGGGAGGGAGAGATAATAAGTAAAAGAGTTCCACCAGCCTAGGCCTTGAGTGGCTTCAGATAATGGTGCTGCGCAGCTCTTGTCACCTGAGACGCACAGCTTTAGGCGGTATCTAGTCAAGATTCTGACGGGGAAAAGGGCGGGGCGAGGATAGCGTAGACCTGCCCCCGGAAGCCGTCAAGCGACCAAGGCCTGTTTTGCGACAACAAGCGAGGAGCCTTTCCCGGCTCGCTTTCCGGCAGGTCGGTGGAATCTGAGGCCGCCAAGGCAAGCTTTGATAGTACGTGTGGCTCCCCACAGCAATTCTGTCTCCTGGCCTGAGCAGCAGCTCTTTTCTGTCCGGAGAGCGGTACTAGGGAGGCTCTGAGCTGCCTCACGAAGTGACCTTAGTTTAGCCCTCTGCTAGTTTGTCGGAGATCCCTTTCTTGAGCGGTGGAGGCCACGGACTGGGGCTGGCCCGGGGCAGGAGGAGCTCCGGGCTGCGGAGTCAGGACCGGAGGAGATGCCCCTACACGTGAAGTGGCCGTTCCCCGCGGTGCCCCGGCTCACCTGGACCATAGCTAGCAGCGTCGTCATGGGCCTGGTGGGCACCTACAGCTGCTTCTGGACCAGTGAGTGGCCAAAGGCCAAGGGAGAGTCACAGGCCCCTAACCTGGCCAGAGTTGAAATTTGGTTTGGGTACTGGGGATGTGGCAGGGTCTCTTCTAACACAGTAAGAATTCTCGGGCAGGTGGAGATGAGCAAGAGCTTGAGACTGACTTCTCTTCCCAGAGTACATGAACCAACTCACCGTGCACAACAAGGAAGTGCTGTATGAGCTCATTGAGAACCGAGACCCTGCCACTCCCCTCATCACGGTCTCCAACCACCAATCCTGCATGGATGACCCTCATCTCTGGGGTACTGTACCAGTATGCTTGGGTTCAAGGAGGCAAAACAGGAACAGGCCCCAACCAAAGACAGAATAGATTCGCTTCTCACCAGGCTCTTTGGGAAACCATGGAATTGTTTGTGGGATATACTGCCTAGTTGCTGGAAGTTTTGTGTTCCCCTTAGGATTGCTCCAGGGAATGTTATTTGGACAGGATATCAGAAATTTAGAAGGAATATGGAAGTAGTCATGTCACATCAAGGGCTTTCCTTTTTCTTAGGGATCCTGAAACTCCGCCACATCTGGAACCTGAAGTTGATGCGTTGGTGAGGAGCAATAGACCCCTTGAAGTGGCCCATCCATTTCTGCCTAGATTTGCCTTCCTTCTCTGCTCAGGAGGTGGCATCCAGCAGTCCAGGAAGGGCATGGGTGGGGCCCCACAGGCCTTTCTCTTGAGCTTCATTCTGCCTGACAGCGATGGCAGGCATTGTACTGGGTGGGGAGAGTTGGGGACAAAGACTAGAAGTTTTGAAGGTAGGGATGACTGGGTCTATTGCTGCTCTAGGACCCCAGCAGCTGCAGACATCTGTTTCACCAAGGAGCTGCACTCCCATTTCTTCAGCTTGGGCAAATGTGTGCCTGTATGTCGAGGTGAGCTGCTCCTCTGGTAGGCATGTCCAGGCCTCCTTTGGGGGTAAGGAAGCTGGTAGTCATTGTCTCTGTCTTAGACGGACTTGGGAGCCATGGCATGACAGTATAGGTGGCAGTGCGTAGGGAGAAGAATGACCCTTTAGATTCTCTGCTGCCGCCTGAGTATTGTCCAGAATTCTAGCATTAGAATTCAAGGAGCTGGACCATGGTGGTGCACACCTTTAATCCCAGCACTTGGGAGGCAGAGGCAGGTGGATCTCTGTGAGTTCAGGCCAGCCTGGTCTACAAGAGCTAGTTCCAGGACAGGCTCCAAAGCTACAGAGAAACCCTGTCTCGAAAAGCCAAAAGAGAGAGAGAGAATTTAAGGAAGCTTTATTTGCTGTCCCTTCTGTATCTATTACTCCTCTCAGGGAAAATAGTGTGGTGCTATCACTTTATGATGGTAGTGGGGTAATGTATAAAAGCCAGAGGGTTTGTTTCTGGGAGAACAAACAAATTGGTGGGGTGAGGAGCCTTGGATTGAATGATCACTTGGTACCTTTCACAAACCCCTAGAAGTTGGGGCCATCTTTTATATTATTTTATTACTTAAAAAAATACCAATCCAAATTCCCACTCCCTCCCCTCCTCCCACTCCGTTCCCACTCCCTCCACAGACCCTCCCCACAACACCCCCTCCAATCCTAAGAGAGGGCAATGCACCCCGCCCTGTGGAAAGTCCAAGGCCCTCCCTACTATATCTAGGTTGAGCAAAGTATACATCCAAAGAGAATAGGATCCCAAGAAGCCAGTACATGGAGTGGAGACAAATCCCAATGTAACTATCAGTGCTCCCTCAGTCTGCCAGTTGGGACCATCTTGATCCCCATTTTCCAGATAGAGCTCAGATTTTCTAGACAGAGCTCAGAAGTCATGACCTTGAACAAATTTAGGATTCAAATCCACATTTCCTTTTCCTCTGGGGAAGCAGATTTCTTTTCAATTAAAGAATGAAAGAAAAAGTATAAAAATGGGCAAATAAGCCAGTGGTAGAGGCACACACCTTAATCCCAGCACTTGGGAGGCAGAGGCAATTGGATCTCTGTGAGTTTGAGGCCAACTTGGTCTACAAAGTGAGTTCCAGTACAGCAAAATACCAAAAGTGGGGGGCAGGTGCCACAGAAGAGAAAAGAAAGGTAGAAAATGTCTGAAGGGATAGAAAGTTCTATTTCCTTCTTTCTTTCTAAGTGTTCCAGCAGAGACTACATCATCTTGCTGAGCTGAATGACAGTGGCATTTTCTCCCAGGTCCTGCTCTGATAATGTCAGTATTCTGATAATTTATACCTGTCCTTGACTCAAAGCTCCTCTTATGCAATCTCAGAAGTCTTATATGTATGTGTCTGTTTTCATTATTTTTCTTTTGTTTTCAGTTTGGGGAACAGAACACAGAGACTTGTGCATTCTAGGCATATACTCTACCTCTGAGTTATATCTAGGTGATTCAAGGTTGCTAGCCAGCAAAAGGCATTAGGTCTCTACGTCTGGGCTACCTGGATAACCCAGGTTTGTTGTTACCTTTCCTCAATCTAGTGTGATCATCTCAGAATGTCTCCAAGGTTTTACTAGCCTCAGGGCAGCTTGACTCCTTTCAGTTTGTTTCAATCTTTTTGTTTGTTTTTTGGGATGTGGTCTCACATAACCCAGCTGGCCTTGAAATACCAATAGGTCCTCACAAATTTCCCAGTCTCTTCTGTGTTTTCTGTTTACTGAAGTGTTCGACCTTGTCCCAGAAACCTCAAGAAAGGTCAAAGCAGTGGCTTCCAAAGAGTAGAGAGCTTCTGGAGCTGATTAGGAGCCAGCAAATGGGTGTGTGTTGGGGTGGGGCAGATTCCATCAGGGCAGGCCATAGGGGAGGAGGGAGGTAGAGTTGCCATGGTTATCATTTCAGTAAGAGATGCTGTCTAGCCAGGTGTCTTGATGCATACCCGTAATTCCAACACCTGGAAAACTGAGGTAAAAGGATTGAGCCACAAATTTGAGCCAACCGCCCCAACAGTGGTGCCTCACGCCTTTAATTCAAGCATTCAGGAGGCAGAGGCAGGGAGATCTCTGTGAGTTCAAAGTCAACCTGGTCTCCAAGGGCTAGTTCCAGGACACACTCCAAAGCTGCAGAGAAACCCTGTCTCGAAAAACCAAAAAAAAAAAAAAAAAAAAAGGGAAAAAAAAGAAAAACCAAAAAAGAAAATTGATACAGCCTGGGTTACATAGTAATATCTGTCTCAGAAAAGAAAAGGAAGGTGCTGTTTGCACATGACAGGCACTAAGAGGTTGAGAGGACATTGTTTTGTTTTGATATAGGATATTACTCTGTGGCCGATCCTGACTGCAAACTCACAGCAGCTCTCCTGCTTCAGCCTCCCAAGTGCTGGGATTATAGGCATGAGCCTCCATGCCCACCTTGAGAGGAGGATATAACCAAACCAAAAATGTGAAGGGTCAGGGTAGCAGGGTGGAACAGGCTCTGAAAATAGTTGTTGGTGGTGTCTAGGGTGGATCAGGAGTGGGCCCTGATGTGTGAATCTACTTCACTGAGGTTTGGAGAGCTTGATATCTTCCCCAGAGAATGGATCAAAGAGAACAGATCTTTCTCTGCAGGAGATGGTGTCTACCAGAAAGGGATGGACTTCATTTTGGAGAAGCTTAACCATGGGGACTGGGTACACATCTTTCCAGAAGGTCAGTTGGGTGCTTGGTCAGGGTCCTTCAGCATGCATGGTTTCAGGTTCCAAGCCTTGTCTCTGTATTCTCTCACTAGGGAAAGTAAACATGAGTTCTGAGTTTCTGCGCTTCAAGTGGGGTAAGTGTTGCTGTTCAAGCTGACACAGCCAAGTACCCCATCCAGAGATGGCCCTGTGAGTTCCTGGCTTCATTCCCCTCTCTGGTGGATGTGTCAGGAACAGTGGGAATGGGACAGGTGGTGAGTCAAGGACTAGTCTTTTAATTGAGAGACAGTAGAAGTGACACTGGCCAGAGATTGGCAGGGCAGCTTGGCCCAACTTGTGCCAATGCTTCTGCCTCTCTCCTAAGTAGGAATTGGACGGCTGATTGCTGAGTGTCATCTAAATCCCATCATCCTGCCACTATGGCATGTTGGTGAGCCAGGGACTGGGGGTAGGGAGGGGACTTCCTTAGATGTTTTAAAGGGGATTGTGGGTTGGATGGCTGAGAGAAGTACCTGGGGCTCTCTTCCTGGTACCCTGGTGCACTACTTCCCCCAATGGCTGGCTTTCTATCCATTGTGCTACAGGAATGAATGACGTCCTCCCTAATAGCCCACCCTACTTCCCCCGATTTGGACAGGTGGGTAGGCACTTCTGACTCTTGTCTGTCTATTTACCTGTTATCTACCCTGTGTCTCCTAGCCCATACTATAAAGGATTGGTTGAGAATTTGCTGAACATGAACATGTGGTGGGGGAAGGAGCTAGGTGGGACTTTTCTGGAAGCAAGGCCTTGAGAATAAGAATTGAAAATCAAGATGGGGTGGGATACAAGGTAGAGCAGGATAGGTCATCTCAGGATTAGGCTGTCCCTTGGATACCACCAAGCCCAGCTGCCTGTTTAAAGGGGGAGAGTGGCTTTCAGGAGCACCAAACCCATCAGGCAAGGCTTGGCTCTGACTCACCACATTGTTTGGGCTGGAACTATAGGCTTCTTGTCATCCTTGATGGCCTATCTCCTTACAGAAAATCACCGTGCTGATTGGAAAGCCCTTCAGTGCACTCCCTGTGCTTGAGCGGCTCCGGGCAGAAAACAAGTCAGCTGTGAGTTTACACCCAAGGTCCCCTAGGTGTCCTTGACCTTCCCAGCCCCTCAGACTCCCAGGGCACCTCAGCCACGGTCTCTGAGGAGTGCAGGCCAGCACCATCCTTGCTCTCAGGTGGAGATGCGGAAAGCCCTCACCGACTTCATTCAAGAGGAATTCCAGCGGCTGAAGATGCAGGCGGAACAGCTCCACAACCACTTCCAGCCTGGAAGATAGGCTTTTCCTGCCCAGTCTGTGCCCTGAAGTCCTTAGCCGAGGGAGCACTGGAACCTCCAGGGTTTGGGAAGTAGTGGTGCAGGACCCTGCCCAAGCCTGCTTGACTCTGTACTGCCTTTGAGATTCTTCCCTGCACAAAACTGAAGCTGGAAGATGGACTGATGCTTTTAACTCAGATAGATTGGCTCATAATCCCTGCTGGGTACTCTTTTTTGTTTGTTTTGAGACAGGGTGTCTCTGACTGTCCTGAAATTCTGTTTGTAGACCAGGTTGGCCTCAGACTCACAGAGATCCACCTTTAATCCCAAGTTTTGGGATTAAAGGTGTACGCCACCATTGCTCAACCTGGATACTCTTTCTTATCCTTGAGCATCTGACTCCTCTTGGTCTCTTGGGCTAAAAGAAGAGCCTTGGCTGTTCCTCACACTTGGCAGAGAAGGGAGGAAGACTCTTAGGCAGGGGCTAGCATTGGAAGGGAGCAAAGCAGGCAGTTGAGCAACTAATAAGAGAATAGGTGTCCTGGCCATAAATGCAGAAACAGAACCCAAATGACCCCTTGGATGGGCTACCACCACTTGCCTACCTTTGCCCAGGAGCTGCTTACAACATCCTCAGGGAAGGCTGTCATTCTTCCACCTGAGCTTCTCCCACAGCAAGGTTTATCCTTGGGTGGCCTCCAAACAAGAAAGAGCAAGTCTTGGCCCAGGATTCAAGCCCAGCTAAACTTAATTAGGTGTTTCTGTTAGATGGCAGAAAACGGGCCCCAACATGAACATGAACCCCTCGCGTCAGGGCCTGTATACTTCTCTAACCTTTTTGCCTTGACATCCCCCATGTCCTGAGATCTGGGTTTTCATGTTTTTAGAGCAATAAAATATTTGTGTTATGCCACTATACCTTTGTCTTCTGTGTAGGAATGCAGATGGGAAGTGCCTTGCTGGACAAGAAAACAGGTCCTTTGAGCCTGGATACAATGAGATCGTTTAAGTAGATGGACATTGGGATCTCACTATGTACTGGCCACTCAAGACTTCCATTATCACCTGAAAGTCCCATAACAATATGGGAGTAGAGATTCATAATGGTGGCAAAATAAGGCTAATAACTAGATTCAAAACCTCAAGTGAAGTCAGACATGGTAGTACACACCTGTGATCCCAGCACTCGGGAGGCTGAAACAGGAATATTGCCAAGTGTTCAAGGTTGACCCGGGATACTGAGTGAGACACTAAAAAGAAAAAAAATTAAAGTCAAGTATGGAAGGCAGGGGCAGGCAGATATCTCTGAGCTACATAGTGAGACCCTGTCTCGAGAGGAAAATTAGATGTGTGTGGTGGTGCACTCCCTTAATCTCAGCACTTGCGTGTGTCTTAGGGTTCCTTTTTTTAAAAAAGATTTATTATGTATACAGTATTCTGTCTGCATATATGCCTACAGGCGAGAAGAGGGCACCAGACCCCATTACAGATGGTTGTGAGCCACCATGTGGTTGTTGGGAATTGAACTTGGAACCTCTAGAAGAGCAGTCAGTGCTCTGAACCTCTGAGCCATCTCTCCAACCCGTAATTTTTTAAAATTTTATATACACTGGTGTTTTGCTATGGGTATCAGGTCCCCTGGAATTGGAGTTACAGACAGTTGTGAACTGCCATGTGGGAATTGAACCCAGGTCCTCTGGAAGAGCAGTTAGTGCTCTTAATCTCTGAGCCATTTCTCTCCCTGCCTTAGGGTTTCTGTTGCTTTGAAGAGACACCATGACCACAGCAACTTTTGTTTTTTGAGACAGGATTTCTAGGTGTAACTCTGGCTGTCTTGGAACTTACTTTGTAGACCAGGCTGGCCTCAAACTCAGAGATCCACCTGCCTCTTCCTCCTGAGTGCTGGGATTAAAGGCATGTGCTACCACACCTGGCCACAGCAGCTATTATAAAGGAAAACATTTAATTGGGGTGGCTTACAGTTTCAGAAGTCTAGTCCATTATCATGGTGAGACATGGTGCTGGAGAAGAAGCTGAGAGTTCTACATCTTGATACACAGGCAACAGAAGGAGTCTGTATTCACACTAGGCATAGCTTGAACATAGAAGACCTCAAAGCCTGCCCCCACTGTGTCATACTACTGCAGGGTAGATCTCTGAATTTGAAGCCAACCTGGACTACATAGTTCCAGGCCAGCCAGGGCTACACAGTGAGACCTTGTCTTGGGAAAGAGGAAGGGCAATTAAAAATTTAAAACATTTTTCAGAAGGGAGGATCATCACTTTGTGGGGGATAGAATACATGTAAAAGCCAACCATACAACTTAGGTCCAAGGGTAACATCCCCTTTTCATGTATTTATTTTGTATCCATTTGAGAAATGCTAGGTACATTGTTTTAAACTTAAATCCTATGTTACAATTCCATTTATTCAAACACACACCCCTGACTGGTGGTTTGGTGGTGCAAGCTTATAATCCTAGCAGTTGTGAAGTTCAACGACTTTGGCTATATAGTAAGTTCAGGGCCAGCCTGAACCCTTACATCCAAAAAAAAAAAGGTAGGCCCAGCAAGATGCCTGAGCCTGTCAACCTGAGTTAGATCTCCAGAACCCCTATGATTAAAGGAGAGAAGGAACTACTGAAAGTTGTTTCATCCAATCTCTACATACATGCCATGACACTCAAATGCCCATATGTACACACAGGTTGGGGGTGCGGAAGAAATTGTTCAGCAGTTAAGAGTGCTTGTTGCTTTTGCTGAGGACCCAGGTTCTATTTATCCCTAACATCCATGTCAGGAGACTCAACCACCTATAACTCCAGCTCCAGAGAACCCAGTGCCCTCTCTGGCCTCCATGGGCACCTACACACAAACATACACATAAATGATAAATATTAAAACCTTAAAATACTGCCTCCTGTATGCTAGACAAGCAGTCTACCACTGAGCTACATTACATGCTTCAAATATAGACTTTTTAAGTATGGTCTTACATTCACAATAAAATTAGTATATTGAACTCCTACATACTCCATATACCCTGCACATATGGTCTCCCCTACCACCTTCTGTACTAGAGCACATCTGACAGACACATGGATGAACTCACATGACATATCTCCCTGAGTCCATAGTTTACTTAAGTACAGTCTATAGGTTTTGACAAAAGTCTAATAACACGCCCACTATTATTGTAGCTTTACGAGCATAAATACTATATTCCTCTTACTCATATCCCCTCCAAACAAACCCCTGGCTACTGTTGGCCTTTTACTGGTCCACAATTTTGCTTTGGGTAGAATGCAGCAAATTTGGAATTATAGTTGGCAGTTCTATCAGATTGCTTGTTTTTCACTTAGTGAAAAGCATTTAAGTTTGCCCTATGTCTTTTCATGGTATTATAACTGCTTTCCTTTTAGCACCGAATAATATTTCATTGTATGAATGTACCAGTTTAGTCATTCACCTACTGAAGGACATTTTGAATACTTCAAAACTTTAGTAATTATGATTTAAAAATGGTCTAGACATCTTTTTGTGCAGACTTTTTCATGAATATACACTTTTAACTCATTTAGGTAAGTACCAAGGAATATGCCTGCTGGATTATAAGGCAAGAATATATTTAATTTTGTTAGATGACAACATCTAATCTTCTAAAGTAGCTATATTCCTAAAAAGCAATTAATTCCTAAAAAGCAATTAATTCCTAAAAGCAATTAATGGGTTTCTGAGCTTTCTGCTGCTGTAACAAAATACTTGAGAGAAATCAGCTTAAAGGAGGAAATATATTGGCTTCTGATTTCAGAGCTTTAATAATGGTCATTTGATCCCATCACTGTAGGCTTGTGAGAGCATCATGATGGGGTGTGGCATAATGGGACAGAGCCGTGCACCCTTTGGGAAGCAAACAGATGGAGAGAGATGTGACAGAGGCAAGATAAAACTTCACTTGAGATTTTAGCCCTTATGAGGAAGAACTCAAGTTCAAGGCCAGCCTAGGCCACAAAACAAACTGTTTTGTAAATGGAGACCACTTCTTTGTTTCCTGGCTGCCCAGACCCAAATAAGCACACAGAAACTGTATTAATTACAACATTGCTTGGCCAATAGCTTAGACTTCTTATCAACTAACTGTTACATCTTAAATTAACTCATTTCTATTCTGTGTATTACCACAAGGCTGTAGCTTATTGGATAAAGTTCCAGCAGCAGCATCTTTCTCCTTTGGCAGCTACATGGCGTTTCCTTGACTCTGCCTACTCTGTCTATATATCTCTTCCAGCCTGGCTATATTCTGCTCTGCCATAGGCCAAAGCAGCTTTATTCATTAACCAATAAGAGCAACACATATAGAAGAACATCCCACATTATCTCCCCTTGTCTGTCTAAGTAAAAAGGAAGGTTTTAACTTTAACATAGTAAAATTACATATACAAAACAGTTATCAAGCGAGAATTACAGTTACAATATTTAGTCTATTTACATTTGGCAAATTAAGGAAAATACTCTATCATCTATCCTATCTTTGTGAGTCAAAAGTTTTATATCTAATTTATCCTTTATCATAGCTAAGGAAACTATAACTATCTGTCTTTAAAGACCCCAGAAGGATATAATATTACTTAAATAAACAGGGAGTGCATTGTAAGCAACTTCCAAAACTTTAGAATTGACAGAGACATCTGGCTGTTTGGACAGTTGTTGCAATTTATAATATAACAGTCTCACACTAGCCCAGAATGGAGTATAATAAAGGTTTGTTTAATAGGGGGTGAACTCATAGAAAGGGCAGCAATCAGCAGTCCTCTGTGTGCACTGGGAACTGGAACTAAATCCAGCAACCAAGAGGCCTGAACACACTTTATGTCTGCATTTATAGTACATGAGACCACACCCAAAGTAGGATTGTATCTTAAAGGCTATTGGCTGAAGGAGTTCCCACAGTAGTCACCCAAAGTTCTTCTGTAACATTGGGGCATCCATCTTAAGCCTACAGACCCATAGTATCTGGCAGATTTTCCCATGAAGCAGGAAATTTGAAAGACGATTCCGCCTATATTGGCAGTTTGTCAGTCACTTTCTTCTGTATCCTACAGAATGTCTGGCAGACTCATGAAGCATGAACCCTGAAGGACTGTCTCACCTTCTTTAGGCAAGTTCAGCAGTCATTTTTCTGTGGGTCCTGCATGTCCAGTTCATACGGCATAGCATCAAGCAGTCCAGGCAAAAGCAGTTTCTTTTTGTTTTTCTTTTTTTCTTTTTCTTTTTCGTTTTTTTGAGACAGAGTTTCTCTGTAGCTTTAGAGCCTGTCCTGGACCTAGCTCTTGTAGACCAGGCTGACCTTGAACTCACAGAGATCTGCCTGCCTCTGCCTCCTGAGTGCTGGGATTAAAGGCGTGTGCAGTTTCTTACCCAAGTGACTAGCAAACTCCATTAGGAGACTCTTTGATGCCCATCATCCTCTTGAAGTAATTGCTGCCAATTACTTCACTGCTGCCAATTCACTGTTGAGAAAAGTCTAAGTTCTTAAAACATTTTAAATGCCATATTCTGTAAGTCTTTGAAGTATTGAAAATTATCTATCTAACTGAAATATATCTTTGTATATCTAGAAAACCTAACATCACTACAGTTTGACTATTATAGATGACTATCTATTAATCTGTATTTCTTAACTATACATTACATTTTTATTTATTTATTTTTTTAAAAGATTTATTTATTATGTATACAACATTCTGCCTCTATGTATGCCTGCAGGCCAGAAGAGGGCACCAGATCTCATTACAGATGGTTGTGAGTTACCATGTGTTTGCTGGGAATCGAACTCAGGACCTCTGGAAGAGCAGCCAGTGCTCTTAATCACTGAGCCACCTCTCTAGCCCCCAAAACTGTAGAATCTATTTTTTTTGTTTTTGTTTTTTGAGACAGAGTTTCTCTGTAGCTTTGGAGCCTCTCCTGGCACTAACTCTTGTAAACCAGGCTGGCCTCGAACTCACAGAGATCTGCCTGCCTCTGCCTCCCAAGTGCTGGGATTAAAGGCGTGTGCCACCACCACCTGGCTACATTACATTTTTAAATGAGCTGCACAAACACAATGCCTCAAACAAGAAGAGAAATACATATACTCGGTGTAGCAAATCGACCTTAAATTTGTATTAATAGACCAAAGTCCATACCAATGTAAAGTATTAATCTCTGTATATCACTGTTTCAAACATTGTAAGCCAAGCATGATGACAAATATCAGTAATGCCTAAATTTTGGAAGTGGAAGCAGAAAGAGTAGTCAGATCATCCCTGGCTATATGGCAAATTCAAAGCCTTTCTGGGCTACTTGAGACCCTGTCTCAAAAATTTCAAAAATTAATATAACCTTCTGCCCTGTAGACATGGTGGCACAAGCCTTTAATTGCAGAACTCTGGAAGTAGAGGTAGGATGAGAATTCAAAGTCATCCTCAACTAGATGGCCAGTTCCAAACCAATCAGGGTTACCTAGTAAGATCTCATCTCAAAACAACAATGGCGGGCTGGAGAGATGGCTCAGTGGTTAAGGGCATTGCCTGCTCTTCCTAAAGGTCCTGAGTTCAATTCCCGGCAACCACATGGTGGCTCACAACCATCTGTAATGAAGTCTGGTACCCTCTTCTGGCCTGCAAGCATACACGCAGACAGAATATTGTATACATAATAAATAAATAAATATTTAAAAAAAAAAAAAAAAACAACAATGGCAACAAAGGACTGTGGCTGGAATAGTGTGTGCCTAGCATGTGAAAAGTTCTGGGTTTGATCCCTAGCATGACAAAAAAAGACCTTAAAAAGAAAGGAGAGAGAAACCCTGTCTCGAAAGAGAGAGGGGGTGTGTGTGGGAAAGATGGCTCAACAGAAAACTGGCTGCTCTTGCAGAGGACCCAGGTTTGATTCTCATCACCCATATAACAACACAGAACTATGGTAATATTTTGTTAGTGATCTAACAAATACAGCTTGCCTGAAGAGCAGAGTGCTGAGCTAGTCACTAGTTAGCCAAACAGGACAGGCAGTGATGGCACACACCTTTAATTCCAGCACTCAGGAAGCGGAAGCAGGTGGTCTTTGTGAGTTCAAGACCACCCTGGTCTACATGAGATTTATCCAGTCTAAAAGAGAAACAGAACCAGATGGTGGTGGCTCACACCTTTAATTTTATCTAGTTCTTGGGAGACACATGTCTTTAATCTGAGAATTTACAGAGACAGGATACCCCATTCGGTCTGAGGATTTAGTAGAGGTAAGAACTAGTGGCTGGCTGCTCTGCTTCTCTGAAATTTCAGCTTTCACCCCCTAATATCTGACTCTGAGGTTTTCTTATTAAGACCAATTAGAAATGGTGCTACACACAACCATCAATGCTCTCTTCTGGACTCCACTGGCACCAGGCACACATGTACATATACATACATGCTGACAAACACCATGTCTGAAAATGTTTATAACTATTTTTATTTATTATTTTTGTTTTTTTGTGACAGGGTTTCTCTGTAGCTTTGGAGCCTGTCCTGGAACTCACTCTGTAGACCAGGCTGGCCTCAAACTCACAGAGATCAGCCTGTCTCTGCCTCCTGAATGCTGGGATTAAAGGTGTGTGCCACCACCACCTGGTTAACTATTTTTATATTTATTTATTTATATTTTTGTTTTTTGAGACAGGGTTTCTCTGTGTAGTTCTGGCTGTCCTGGAACTCACTCTGTAGACTAAGCTAGTCTCAGACTCAGAGATCTGCCTGCCTCTGCCTCCCAGGTAATGGGATTACGAGCACACTCCACCACCTGGCTACTCAGGCTGGCCTTGAACTCCTTATTTACCCAAAGCTGGGTTTGAACTCCCTATCCTCTCATGTCTAAGTACTGGGGTCACAGGCAGGTACCACCATGTTCAAATAAGTTTATTACTTTTTGGTTTATCGAGACAGGGTTTCTTTGTGTAGCTCTGGCTGCTGATCTCAGATTCACAGAGATCTGCCTCCTGAGTGCTGGGATTCAAGGCACAACTGAAGACTAAGTAGCCTAATCCTCTCTCTCTTCCCATTTTATATTCCCTCTAGTGTTGGGATGAAAGGTCTGACTGAGGCACCATCACTTGGATTTATTTCTGTGTTGGTCTTGTGTACTTGAACTCACAGAGATCCATCTGCTTCTGTTTCCCAAATCCTGGGATTAAAGGTGTGTGCCACCACTGCCTGACCTCTAGTGGCTTAGCTTTATTAAAACATAAATAAAATATCACTATATTTCCCCCTTTTGTCTAAAATAAAAAAGAAGGCACACGCCTTTAATCCCAGCACTCAGGAGCAGAGAGAGGCAGACTGATCTCTTTGTGAGTTCAAGGCCAGCACAGGTTCCAAAGCTACAGAGAAACCCTGTCTCGAAAAACCAAAAAAAAAAAAAAAAAAAAAAAAAAAAAAAAAAAAAAAAAAAAAAAAAAAAAAAAAAAAGAAAGAAAGAAAGAGAGAAAAACAAACTAACAAAAAAGTCCCTGTTTCCAAATTAAGACGCATTTATAGTGTTGTCTTTGGGGGTTGTGACCCACAGGTGGAGAACCACCTAGATTAATCACATATGTTTGGAGAGTTCAAGATTTGGTTATACTCTTTCTTTTTTATTTTTCTTTCTTTTTCTTTTTGTAGTACTGTGGGAATGAATTTAGTGTTTGTAAAGGTAATCAACAGACCAAGAAATAAAAATGGCTCAGAAATAAAGCATGTTTGGTGACTCATAGTTGTAATCCTAGCACTTGAAAGGTTGAGGTTTGTATAGTGAATTTTGTTCATACCCCAGCCCTGTTTAAAAAAAAAAAAACACAACAGAAAAGTCAATTCGTTTATGCCGGTGACTTCCATTTTCTGACTCTAGCTGTCAGTCCTTCTTAGTAAAATCACAAAGAAGGATAATCCTCCCACAAGGAGTCTCCCCTAATTTATAGTGGGATCGCCCTTGCTGAAGTTGGCAAGTGTTGCTAAGTAAAAAGAAACAGTGTTCTCTGCTCTCATCGTATTGCCGCTTTTTAGTGGCAAATGACACTGACATTGTTACTTAATGTCCTTCAGACCGGGTTACCGCCTGGGTTTTCCCTTCCTTTCTGAAGCTGCAACTGTTCTATTTTCTAGATCCTCCTCCAACCTGCCCATTTTAAGTTCTCTGATGGTATGGTGGACCCTCTGCTTATTCTAAGTGATTGCAGCTTTTCATCTGTACCAGACAGAGGGTCTATCTTTAGAAAAAGATCCAGCTTTGCGATTTTTAAGACGAAAACAGAAAAAGAAAAATATTAGAGAATGGGGCTCTATAGAACCACCCCGCCCAGCAGAGCCAGGTAGCAGGCGGTAGCGCTCGGTTCCGCCTCCTTTCTCACATAGAGCGTACGCGACTGGAGACACGTACAACCAACCAGTGAGAAGGAGTGGTCATGAGTGCCACGATCTTGGCCCAATCACAGGAGAGTATGGGAGAAGGCCCCTCCCAGATAGACGAGGGCGGGGCTCGGGTGGAGGTGACGGTCATCTGATCTGCAGCGGCCTCGGAGGCCTGGGCACTGAAGGCTGAGGGTATGATGGCGGCAACAGTGGTGTCTCGGATGCGAACGGGGACACGGCGTGCCCCAATCCTGTGGCTGCCTCTGTCGTTGGTGGCGGTGGCGGCGGCAGTGGCCACTGAGCAGCAGGTGCCACTGGTACTGTGGTCGAGTGACCGGTGAGCGGGTCGGGCCAGGTCGGGTCGGGCTGGGCCCGGCCGAGTTGAGTCGGGTCAGGTGGGGTATTGTGCGCCGCAGGGGACGAGCCGCCCTCGCTGAACTCCAGAGCTGTCCTTGGCCCTGGGGCTTCGAGGCCCAGATGGAGTCTGTCTCTTATTCAGGGGCTTGCTCCATGACGACCAGTGTTCAGCTCTCAGACTCCCCCACCCACGTGAAGCCGGGCCCCCATGGGCTTAGGATCTCAAGCCACGCAATCGCATCTGACAGTTTATCTTCTGTCCGTTTCTAGGGACCTGTGGACTCCTGTGGCCGACACACATGAGGGCCATATCACCAGCGATATGCAGCTTTCTACCTACTTAGACCCTGCCCTGGAGCTGGGCCCCCGCAATGTACTGCTGTTCCTGCAGGACAAGGTGAGCCTTCCCCAGTCTATGTCTTTGTCATCGGGAAGCAGACCCCGCCCCACCCCCACTTCTGGTTCCCCAAGTGTGGTGACCTTGTCCCACATGTAAGCAGGTGTGGCTAGATTTTCGTGACGATGTGTAGAATATGCTTCAGTGGGAACAGGAGACCCATGGAAATGGCAAGGACTTGATTTAGGAAGCAAGGAGTCAAACATCAGATACCTATCTAGTACTAAGCATTATTTTCTGGTGTCTCAGCATGGGGGGGATTTATCACTCAGTTTCACAGATAAGAAGATTCACTTTGGGGAAAGATCAGTGACTTGCCCAATAACTAATTGTTGGTAGAATTGTAATTTTTTTTTTTTATTTTTTGAGACAGGGTTTCTTTGTGTGAGACTGGGCTGTCCTGGAACCAGCTGTGTAGACCAGGCTGGCCTTGAACTCAGTGAGATCCACCTGCCTCTGCCTCCCGAGTGCTGGGATTAAAGGCGTGTGCCACCACCACCCGGTTTAGAATTGTAATTTTTAACTGTTACAATTGTAATAGGAATAACTGGAGAATGACTATTTAGCCTCTTTATTTATATATAAGTATATATATTTATATATACTGTGCTCAACTGATATCATTTTCTTGGTTTAACCAATAATTAAAGTAATGTTGAAGAGGTAAAATGAGTTGCTGAAGGTCCAGATTTAGAGATAGCATAACACAATGCTTCCAGCTTGGGGGTATCAGACCTATGCCCCAGTTTTGTGCTGAGCCAGCATTCTATTTTCCTTTCACTCCAGGTGTGTGCACCCAGAGCAGGAGTATGAACTATAAGAAGGTTCTAGTGCAGTATAAAATTATTGTTCAGGAGGATGTCAAGTTTCTGCTTGTCCCTCTTTAGTGGCCTGGCTGGCTCATTCTGTTTGTGGCCTCCCTCTGTTGCTGTGTCTGCTGATGGTGGTGATTATGTTAGTCAATAGTCCTTTCAAAAGGTGGTAAATAACAGGGAAGAATGGAACTCAGTCCTACCACTTGTTTCGGCCTTGGGGCACGTGGAATAATCTTTGTAAACCACAGTTTCTACAAGTGTAAAATGAAGATAACCACCTGCCACAGTCTCCCAATCTTAGGGTATTTCCTTCTTTTGCCAATGATAGAGTGCTTAGTGTGTGTTGGGAAGTAGACATTCTTGTGAAGGCAAGTGGTTAAGAGCTAAATTGGAGCCTGGTTGCAGTGGTACATGCACGCCTTTAATCCTATCACTTGGTAGGCAGAGGCAGGTGGATCTCACTGAGTTCAAGGCCAGCCTGGTCTACAGCTAAAAAAAGAAATGAGCTAAGTTGGTACGCTATATGATGTCAGTCCTTTGGTCTATAGAAGGAAGCAGGCTAAGGCAACACAATAAGGAAGGACACTGTTTTAGATAACAGTGTGGTCAGGCAGGGTCTCAGGAGGTAACATCTTGTTAGCAGGAGGGAGTCATGTGACTTGAGGGACATTACTGGCAGGAAAATAGCAGGTATAAAGGCCCTAGGCACGGGAATGCTCTTATTAAGTTCAAGGGAGTGCTTGTGTGACCAGAGCCTAGTGAGTGGAAGGGTACTGGGTATGAGATGGTCTGCTAGATCACCTAGAGATGGAGCCGCTAGAGGAAAGGTTAGTGGCAGTTCTGAGTACAACAAAGCCTTGCATATGTAATACAGAGTATAGGAGAGTATAGAAGAAGAGGAGGCTAGGAAAGGAGGCTAGGCTTATGTAGGCTTATGTATACTAAACACAATGAGTTTAGGGAACCTGGTTAAGATTCCCTCTGGCCCTAACTGGAAAAAGCCAGAGGAAGCTAGCTGGCGGTTGAAGGGAGGAGGGCTAAGATACTTACAGATTGTAGAGGGAAGAGCATGAGGTTGGAGTTACTGGGGTCCTGGGAGCTCAGAAGTCCCAGTTTCCTCCATTGTGTTTCATTATTTTCCTTTCTCCTAACTCCCACCAAAAATGGTGGGGCGGGCTAGAGAGATGGCTCAGTGGTTAAGAGCATTGCCTGCTCTTCCAAAGGTCCTGAGTTAATTCTTGGTGGCTCACAACCATCTGTAATGAGGTCTGGTACCCTCTTCTGGCCTGCAGACATATACACACAGACAGAATATTGTATACATAATATTCATTTTTTTAAAAAAATGGTGGGGCAAGGACTTCTTCCCCTTAAAAGGATCCTATCCAGACTAAACATGGAAGTTCTCCTTTGCTCTGACTTCTACTTCCCTCTTAGGAGGCATGCAATAAATGTTCTTTGCTGTCTCTTCCTCTTCCCCAGCTTCCCTTCCCAGTTCTTGCTGGCTGACTCTTGCTTTGTACTTTATCATAAGCCAACTGTCCGTAGATCTCCAAACCCTATGACTACCTTCAATGTCTTGTCACCCTGCCCTCAGAGTACTGGGGAGGAAAGAGTGAGCTTTCCATTCACCCTCACCACAAGTGCTGGTGGTTAACTCTCCTCCCTCCATGCCAAATCTAACTAGTAATGTTTTTTAGCCCTGAGAATCCTCGCCCCTGCATCCCCACTTTTAGCCTTTGTTCCTTGCCCAGCCTCCTAGGATATCTCTTCTGCTTCCCTTTTAGCTAAGCATTGAGGATTTCACAGCATACGGTGGTGTGTTTGGAAATAAGCAGGACAGTGCCTTTTCTAACCTGGAGGTAAGGGTCTGCTCATAGCCCCAGCTAAGAAGACAGACAATAATACATTCTGTACTCTCTCTCCCAGAGAGAGGATCAGAGGCTTTGAGGGTAGAGGGCCTGGGATATGAGTGTCAGATGTGAGACATTTACTTTATAACCCATTGCAAGATCTCTGTGGGGTGTGGCTTTCCAGGCAAGGTTTTTAGAGGTTATTAGGCCCATTGTTCTCTGGCTTACTTTGCCTTTCACCTCTCCCCTAATATCAGAATGCCCTGGATTTGGCCCCCTCCTCACTGGTGCTTCCTGCTGTAGACTGGTATGCAATCAGCACTCTGACCACCTACCTTCAGGAGAAGCTTGGGGCTAGTCCCCTGCATGTGGATCTAGCTACCCTAAAGGAACTGAAGCTCAATGCCAGCCTCCCTGCCCTGCTGCTCATCCGTCTGCCCTACACAGCCAGGTACAGCCTGGGTGGCACAGCCTCCAGCCTTGCACTTCAAGAGATGGGTAAAGTCCTAGGCTCTGAGATTTGGGGAGAGTTGAGTCAAATATTCCCCCATCAAATGTTCACCACCTTCAGACTGTTCCAGAAAGTTCCTTGTATGCCCAGAAGAGACAGGAAGAACTTCCTGTCAGGCTATGACTTACAAGTATCCACCACTGAGTTATGCCTATTGGACCTCCAGAAATGAGGCAGACATGGCCCTTACTTGTAGAAAACCTCTTTACCCACTAAGGCCCTCTTTATAGAACTGTGGACAGGGGCTGTACCTGCAAAATGGGGAAAGGGAAATGGGATTCCAGGCAGGGGCACTGAAGCAAATAGAAGTACAGCGGCTAGCTGCTACTGCTGAGCTGGGCCTCTTCATGGCTGTCAGGGCAGCAGCTGAAGTGCACAGGCTTGGTGAGTGGGGCTAGCAGGGAAGGAGATGCTGGAAGGGCTGAGAGAAAGGTAGTGAGCTACACTGAACTGCTCCAGGCAAGCTTGAGTGAAGAGCAACCTGCAGGCCTCTTGCTTTCTTCTTATCCATAGCTCCGGTCTGATGGCGCCCAGGGAGGTCCTCACAGGCAATGGTGAGTGTGGTCCCAGAGGACTTATTTCCTCATCTTGCCTTTGGGCCAGGAAGATAGAACTGGTTTCTCTTCACTACAAGGGTGACCCCTTTTCTCAGAACAGCTGACAGCTGACATAGTGGCTGGCTGCCTGGACATGTTCTTCTGTAGTCAGCTTCACCTGACAGAGGTGCCTTATGACCCCCTGTGTAAGAACCCTGGAACCTAGTTTCTGCACAGGTCTAATGATTCTATGGGTTTAATAGACCAGTAACGTTATGCAAAGCAATTAGGAGGACTTGTCTTTGTTGTAAAGGACAGTCTATCTGCATGGAAAGGGAGTTGGGTAGATAAAGAGTTGTCTATATCACTATATATTTTGTTTCACTTAAGGTTGGGCTTGGCATTAGAGAGTCAATGATTAAGGCCACAGATGTCCCCAGAGAGATTGGCAGAGTGGGTAGGAGAAATACCTTGTTTTAGGGGTCTTCAGTGGAAACTAACAGAACTGATTTTCTCAAGGTCTAGAAGGTCTCTAAAGCAGAGAGTGGGGAGTATTTATTTAAGCAATACTACCTGGTGACTTGGCTCTCTGCTCTCCTGTCACTCTTCAGATGAGGTCATTGGACAGGTACTGAGCACACTCAAGGCTGAAGATGTCCCTTACACCGCGGCTCTTACTGCAGTCCGCCCTTCTAGAGTATGTACTGTTCTAGCAGGGGCCCTGGGGCATGGGGTTGTGAGGTTATTGATGAGTGTGCCTGGAGATGGAAGAGTGTGTCACAGGCAGGGCCACCCAGGAGTCCTCAACTTGAGGGATTAGTGGACAAAGGATTGCTTCCTTTATCCACAGGGCCTTTTTTCCATCTCGCTTGTGAACCACTTGGGCAGTGTTCATGCACACTTGCTGCAAGTGATCATAAGTTTAGAGAGATGGAATATCAGGGCTAGAGACTTTCAGATGGTATAGGGTACCCGGTGGGGAGGGAGACCATTACACTGGATTAGGCTTTGTTTTTAGGACTGTTGAGAGAAGGCTTGTTGAATGTTTCTGCAGGTGGCCCATGATTTACCCATGGTGGCTGGGGGTCTAGGTCGCCAGCTGCTTCAGACTCAGGTGGCATCACCTATGATCCATCCTCCCGTGAGTTACAATGACACTGCTCCAAGGATCCTGTTCTGGGCACAAAACTTCTCTGTGGCATACAAAGACGAGTGGAAAGACTTGACTTCCCTCACCTTTGGTGTGGAGAATCTTAACTTGACTGGCTCCTTCTGGAATGACTCCTTTGCCATGTAAGGGTACTAGGCAGGGAAGAAAGGACTGTTATCATACATGGCCTTCTTGCCACTGTGAGCCCAGTACAGGGCAAGAATGTAGGATCAGGTGTACATGTGTTGAGGGTGAAGAAGGTCTTTGTGTGGTATGTTCACCAAGGAGTTGGTGTAAGTATCACAGGGTGATTGATGTTGCTGGGAGGTTACTGGAGAGGGAACCTCTTACAAGTTTTGCCTTCCCATGCTTTTTAGGCCTTGATTGATGGGTTCTGGGTTATTATCATCACACAGTCTCTTGGGACCCTGGTCCTTCTTTGAGCTCAACTCCTGGGATTGCATGTGGGCAAAAAGCAGACCAACTGCCAAAAACCAGTTCTAGGCTTTCTACCCCTGAAACTTCAGCAGGCAGCTAAATGCCCTTTAAGAAGGTGCTAAAAGAGGTCCAGGGGACTCAGGACAACCGGCTGAAGGAATTGTAAGCTGGAGATGTTGGACCTAGGTCCTGACCCTCCAACTGCTCCTGATTTGGTTATGACTGGAGCCTTAGTTTTCCCATCTGCTAAATGGGGACACTGTATTGGCAGGTGATTGTAAGGATGGACCTAGGGCGGCTTAGGTTAGAACCAATCTGAGGTTCCTTCTAGGGTCTGACAGCACCTCTCTACCTTGTCCTGCAGGCTTTCACTGACCTATGAACCACTTTTTGGTGCAACAGTGACATTTAAGTAAGTTCTGGTGACTGAAGTGTGTCTGGGCTGGTGTGTCCATTCTTTTCTGTTCATCTGACATCTCTGCTACTCTTACCTCCAGGTTCATTCTGGCTAATCGCTTTTACCCAGTGTCTGCCCGATACTGGTTTACCATGGAACGACTTGAAATCCACAGCAATGGTTCTGTTGCCCATTTCAATGTTTCCCAAGTCACAGGACCCAGCATCTATTCTTTCCACTGTGAGTATGTCAGCAGTCTGAGCAAGAAAGGCAATCTCCTTGTGACCAACGTGCCCTCACTCTGGCAGATGACTCTTCACGACTTCCAGGTATTGGAAGGGGGATGGGCTCCAAGCTGGTGGCAGTAGGGGGAGGGAAGAAGAGCTCAGAAAATCTCAGTATGGCTTGAGGATGTAGCTGAGAGTTCCATCCTTGTGCTATATCTGAAGGTATAGACTGTTCACTGATTCTAGAACCTCAGCTCTTGCTGTCTGTAGGAACTTGTAATTCCTTCTGATCCATGTCTATGTGTCTCCTAGATCCAGGCCTTCAATGTGATGGGTGAGCAGTTCTCCTATGCTAGCGATTGTGCTGGCTTCTTCTCCCCAGGCATCTGGATGGGGCTGCTCACCACCCTCTTCATGCTTTTCATCTTCACCTATGGCCTGCACATGATACTCAGCCTCAAGACCATGGATCGCTTTGATGACCACAAGGTCCCCACCATCACTTTGACACAGATTGTGTGACCTGTGCCAGAAAGGAATTGAGGGAGTGTTAGTGTCTAGGTTGTCATCTTGGCACAGTGGATGGAAGGGTTTGTCCTCTTCCTATTATAGCATGAACCCTACACTACCCTCAGCCTGTTTTGCTTCCTCTTCAACCTGCTTAGGAACTTCCCTGGGGCTATCCCCCATCTCTACCAACGAAGTGTATATATATTCTTCATAGATATTAGGCAAATCTTCCAGGCTCCACCATCATGAGGGGAAGGGACATTAATTCTAGGGTTCCTTTTCCCCTTTCCCCCTTATTTATTCTTGCCCCTTGGCTACTATCCCTTGCTGTTTATAGTGCTTTTGTGTAGTTAATGCTCACTCCCAAAGCTTTATGGAGCTTCCAGCAACAGCAATGAACTTGAGGTTTCTTGAGTTTGAGAGGTGTGAAGACTACTTAACTGTCTGTCCAGCTTGGGTGTTGTTTTTTGGGTGATGTGTTAAGAATGAGCAGTACATTGGGGTTTATTTCTATGGCCAGAGAAGGAAGAGACCTCTACGAGAACTGGTGAGCAGTGTGCTCACTGGGTTTGCCTGTCAAGAGGAGGGGATGGGGCTGCTCTGTTGTTTCCTTCCTAATAAAATAAAGACTATTGCCATGTTTTGAGCTTTGGCTTTGTGTCACTCATTTCTGACAGTAGATTTGTTCTTGACCGAGGGGAAGAAGTTCCCAGGTGTGGTCCTGTCAGGCGGGAGGTGAGACTGGAAGGGTGGGAGACTCTTCAGCAAGCGGATACTCTAGGGTAGAGGCCTGTTATTTCTCCTGGCCTTGGAAGGAGTCCTGACAATGGCAGCTCTCTCAATGAGATACTGGCAGCAGCAAAGACACACCACAGGGCCTTGCTGTTTCTCCCAGGGGAGCGGTACGGGAGCGCGCTGGGCGGGACGGGGCGGGGCGCGCGCGGCTCCCGCGCATGGATCCTTTGCGGGCGCAGCACCTGCAGCGGGCCCGCCCCGCCCCGTATTTCTCTGGGCTCGTAAAGATCGGCGTTATTCCCGGAGTCGTGCTGTGCTGGGTCTCAGGCGCCGGAAGCCCTTCCAGAAAACAAGCGGGGTAACCAGTGATTTCGGCAGGGCGTGGCAGGGCCCGAAGAGGGAGAGGGACTCTTTGACGCGGCGGAGGGATAGGAAGACGACTGATAGCCGCCATCTTTGGTTCAGTGCGGCGGCAAAGGCAGCGGCTGCTGTGGTGAAGGAGGAGGAGGAGGAGCCGAGCGGGCGCTGGTACCAAGGCCTGACCATGGACGAGGAATACGATGTGATTGTGCTGGGGACAGGTCTTACCGTAAGTGCCAACTCCGGCGCTGATAGCCATGCATACTGCCTTTCCCATCCCCTGTGGTGATGCAGAGCTCTGGCCACCCGACTCATTCTCCCATCATTGCGGTCCTGGCTCCTGTCCTGGCAAAGTCAGCCCCGCGCCCACCCCTCTACCTCACCCTATGATGTCGGCTCTATTGCGCTGTCATGTCCTCAAGTCCCCGTAGAGGGCCCACTTTCAGCCTGTACCCCCGCACCCTAGGTCTTAAACCCGGACCCCTCTCATTTTCCCTATTTGTGTCACTGACATGGAAAACTCCCCCCTCCCCCACTAGACCGGTTGCACCCAGCTTGCACTCATCACTTGCTTAGCATCCTTGATTAACATCCCTCACCATTTTGTGGTGATCACACTAGGGCATGGAGTATGAAGGTTTGGGTATGGGGTCTTTCCAAGGGTGGCCTCTCATCCGGCCTATCTGCCTTTTGGGAGGGGATGGGGAAACCCAAGGAATGTTCTAGAAGCAACAGCAGTGGGGATAGTTAGCACATTCCCTCTACCCCAACCCGGTTTTCCATGGAGGTCTCAGGCTGACTATATCCTCGGCCTTTGTCCTTGGGCTAGTGACAGTGATGGTGAGGATGGGGTGTTTGTCTTCCTTGCTTCCTCTAAATCTTGTTGGTTTGCATCTTGAATCTGGACCGGTGGATAGGGCCAGAAGGGTCAGGGGCTACTGTCCTTTGATGGAGGAGCAGCTCAGGGTGGGGTCTGGGATTTCAAGGTCTGGCCTTCCCTTTCAAAGACCCTTTGAACTGGTTCTTCTCCAGATTCGTTGTCTTATCTTTTTGTGGGCTCAGAGCAGGTAGATACTTCCTTGGCTTGTTGGTGCTAGAAGACTGTCCTTGGGTCTGGTGGAAGCTCTGCCTCCGTGTAAGTCTACTTTAATGCTCTAGTAGTTCACTGTTTTGCCCAGCAGGGTTATAAAGGAGACATCACATGAAACCATCTTCCCTCTCCCCAGTTTTAGGCGTTACAAGAGCCAGGACTTTACGTTGTGAAATTTGTGGTGGGTTTGTGTCAGGCACAAATTAGGGATGCAGGTCAGAAGGCAAATAGGCGTGTAGCTGTAAATGCCACCCCCTTCCCTAGGAATGCATCCTGTCTGGCATCATGTCTGTGAATGGAAAGAAGGTGCTGCACATGGACCGGAACCCCTACTATGGGGGTGAGAGCTCTTCCATCACACCCCTGGAGGAGGTAAGGTTTCTTGGACCTGGGCTTAGACCCAGACCTCTTGTTAGTTTCTCACATAGGTGCGTGGGTGCTGGGCAGGAGAGTGGGAGAGGGATGAGTGGTCCTTGACATTTTTTTCTTCCTATCCTACTTTCAGCTATATAAGCGCTTTCAGTTGCTGGAAGGGCCCCCTGAGTCAATGGGCCGTGGCCGAGACTGGAATGTTGACTTGATCCCAAAATTCCTCATGGCCAATGGTGAGGGAGATTAAGAAGATGATGTATATGGTTGATTTGGGGGGTAGTGGTGATTGGGAAGACCAGAGGGGAGGGTCAAGCTCCAGAATAAGGTCAGTCAGACAACTGAGAGTTTTTGAAGGAAGCCACACTGATGTCCCTTCTTCTCTCTGGACACAGGTCAGCTAGTAAAGATGCTACTGTATACAGAAGTGACTCGTTATCTGGACTTCAAGGTGGTAGAGGGAAGCTTTGTATACAAGGGAGGCAAGATCTACAAAGTACCGTCCACTGAGACTGAGGCCCTGGCTTCTAGTGAGTATGAGTCTCCTTAACCAGAGAATAAGGGGACAGGGGGAGGCGGGAGGCAGACTATTCTCAATATCGGCAAAAAGCTCCCATTTGCCTAAGCCTAATCTTAGCTCCACATAGTACCAGAGGCCCCTTGCTTTATAGTACCTTTATTGCACAGTACTATCTATCCTGGCAAATTGCCAGAAAGGAAGTTCATGGAGGAGGATTTCTTTTTGGCAGAGGGCCTACCTGATCCCCATAACATCCCCAAGTGGAGCTGGGAGGTCCTCTTCCTACAAACAGAAAAGCTGAGGCTGAGAAGGGTGGGCCAGGGTTACATGACTGAGCTCTTGTGGGAGCCAGGATACCAACTTTCTTGGCCTGTTCTGGTGGAAAGAGGAGTTTTATGTCCCAGTAATACAAAGGGTCTTCTCAATACCCTTCCTTCAGATCTGATGGGCATGTTTGAAAAACGACGCTTCCGAAAATTCTTGGTGTTTGTGGCAAACTTTGATGAGAATGACCCCAAAACCTTTGAGGGTGTCGACCCCCAGACTACCAGCATGCGTGATGTCTACCGGAAGTTTGATCTGGGCCAAGATGTCATTGATTTTACTGGCCACGCCTTGGCGCTCTACCGCACTGATGAGTGAGGGGAAAGCTGGCTGGTGGCAAGAGCCCCTTTGTCTGGCTCGCACCTTACCCTCCCCACACCTGCCCATTGTATCCACCCTGCATATCCCTTTTACTTGTCTACAAGGTCACCCTCTTTCCATTTCCATCCCTCTCTTCCATTTGACCCATACCTTTGCCAGGTCACAAAGGGTGGTGGGAAGGCTGGATGTTGTTGTCTTTGAAGGTGAGCAGGGGTGCTGCTGTCAAAGCATCTTCTCTTGTTCCCCAGCTACCTAGATCAGCCCTGTCTTGAGACTATTAACCGCATCAAGTTGTACAGTGAGTCCTTGGCCCGGTATGGCAAGAGCCCGTATTTGTACCCACTCTATGGCTTGGGTGAGCTGCCCCAGGGCTTTGCAAGGTGAGGACCTGTTTTTTTTTCTCCCGGCTGGCATTAATGGGTAATACTAAGGCCAACAAGCCAGGTGGTAGTGCAAGCCTCCCAGCATTTGGGAGGCAGAGGCAGGTGAATCTCTGTGAGTTCTAGGACAGCCAGGGCTACTACACAGAGAAACCCTGACTCGAAACACTGAAATAAAATGAAATAAATAAGAGACTAAGGCCAAGAATGGAAATTACCATCCTTGAGCATTTTTGTGGCATCTCCTACTTTCCCATCTAATCTTCATGTACATTGTTTCACCCCTGGGTAATGAGGGCATAGTCCTAGTACATTAAAGTGCAGAGTAAAGTCTGGAGAGTTGGCTCAGTAGATAAGAGCACTTGTTTTGTTTTGGTTTTGGTTTTTCGAGACAGGGTTTCTCTGTAGCTTTGGAGCTTGTCCTGGAACTCACTCTGTAGAACAGGCTGACCTCAAACTCACAGAGATCTGCCTGTCTCTCCTCCCAAGTGCTGGGATTAAAGGCATGTGCCACCACCGCCCAGCAAAAGCACCTATTTTACAGAGGACCCAGCTTCAGTTCCAACACCCACATGGTAGCTCACAACTATCCATAACTCCAGTTTTAGGGAATCCAACACCCTCATCTGACTTCCACAGGCACCAAGAATTCATGTGGTATACAGACATGAGCAAATAAAATACATACACATAAAATAGTGAATATAAGAAATTATTTAAAAAGTAAATGAAATACAAAGTAAAGGAGATGATCATCATTAACATAGTTTCCCCAGTTCCTGGTAGCACCAGTACTAATTCTAGGACCCCAGAACCTTGAGGTTCGGCCTTCTTACAAGATGGCTCTTTTCCAGAGAGTCCTTTATTCTGAATTCCTGGGCTCTTTCTTTGTGGAGCTACTCCTTTATGCTGTGCTCACTGGCCCTTTGCAAAATAGAATATTCTGGATGGAAACTCCAGAGAGGAAGAAGTATGCCAAGATGGGCCCCAAGTTCATAGGAAGGACACCTGAAATAGTTGGAGTTAACTATTGCCCACCTGGGCAGTTTTCTCTATCTTACTGGTAGGGTGGGAATAGTACAGTAGATTTGGTCCCCATTCTTCTGAGAAGACTTCCCCATCATTTTCCTTACTACAGATTGAGTGCCATCTATGGGGGAACATATATGCTGAACAAACCTGTGGATGACATCATTATGGAGAATGGCAAGGTGGTGGGTGTGAAATCTGAAGGAGAGGTAATTATGCCTTGTGCATTTGTTACTGTGGCTCAATTAAGGTTTGGTCTTTTTTAGGGCTATGTTCATAGGGAGCCTTATTGCTGGTAAGTTTGCTGTTGCTTAACCCTGAGAGCCTCATAGCTAAGATCAATTAAAGTCTACATAGCTAAGATCAGTTAAAGTCTACATAGCTATTCCTGTTGGCAGAACGTATCCTTCAAATTGCTAGGTAAGTTGTTACGTGCCTGTAATTCCAGTACTAGGGAGGCAGAGGCAGATCGATTTAAATCAAGACATAATCTTCAGAAGTCACATGCTGTGTCTGTTGTTCTGAAAGCATTCTTTTGGAAAGGGTATTATGTATCCCAGGCTGGCTTCAAATAGCTGAGGATGAACTCTTAATCCTTGCACTTCCATCTTCTTCATGCTGGGATTACAGGTGTGTGTCAACATACCTGGTTTATGCAGTGCTAGAAATCTAAGGCTTTATGCATTCTACCAACTGAGACATATGTCCCCGCCCAAAAAAACATCCTTCAGCCTGGTATAATGGTGCATGAGCACTGAGGTGGCTAAGGGAGGAAGATCCTGAGTTTGAGACCAGTTTGGGCCAAATAGACTCAAACAAAAACCCCATCAACAGCAAAAAAAGTGTTTGTGATCATTGTGTTTCAGCAGTAGGGTCACCATCTAGCCCTGTATGTGAGGGCTCACCTCTCTGAGCTTCAAGAAAGGGGCTATGTGCTATAGGAGGGGTGGTGATGACAACTCAGCTGCCTGGCTTGACTTTTGTCTTGGCTTACTACTACATAGGGCAAAGGGTAATCTGACAGGTGTAAAGTCTTCTGGTGCCTTCACAGGTGGCCCGCTGCAAGCAGCTGATCTGTGACCCTAGCTACATCCCAGACCGTGTACGGAAGGCTGGCCAGGTTATTCGCATCATCTGTATCCTCAGCCACCCCATCAAGAACACCAATGATGCCAATTCCTGTCAAATTATCATCCCTCAGAACCAGGTCAACAGGAAGTCAGGTAGGCCAAGCCATGAGGGACTATCTTCTGTTGCTATGCCTCTGTTCTCACAGGAAGTCTTGGGGTTTCTTGTGACATTTTGTTGTGGAATATATCTGTGATTGGATGGCCTTGCCTTCTTTATGAGAGCGACAGTTTAAATGCTGTCTGCATATTGGGCTGGAGAGGGGCAGGTGGGCCAGATTCCTGTCCATTTCCTAAGAACTACCTTTTTGTGTGGTCATTTCTCCGGCATATGTTAACCGAGTGCTTCCTGTGGTCAGACATCTATGTGTGCATGATCTCCTATGCGCACAACGTGGCAGCACAGGGCAAATACATCGCCATTGCCAGCACCACCGTGGAGACTGCAGAACCGGAAAAGGAGGTTGAGCCTGCATTGGAGCTGTTGGAACCCATTGACCAGAAGTGAGGGGCTGAGCCAAACTGGGCAGGCTGGGTTGAAGACTAGGAATGGACAAGGCCTATTGTGAGACTTTAATCTACCTCTGTCTTCCATTTGCCCTTCAGGTTTGTGGCTATAAGTGATTTGTATGAACCCATTGATGATGGTTCCGAGAGTCAGGTAAGAAACCTGTCTCAGTCAGCCCTGGCTCTTGATGCCCACCCAAGATCCTCTGTCTGCCAAGATCCTCTGTCTGACTTCTCTGAGCCCTGGGTCTTTGCCTATTTACAGGTGTTTTGTTCCTGCTCCTATGATGCCACCACACACTTTGAGACCACCTGCAATGACATCAAAGATATCTACAAACGCATGGCTGGGTCTGCCTTTGATTTTGAGAACATGAAGCGCAAACAGAATGATGTCTTCGGAGAGGCTGATCAGTGATTGCTGACTCCCCTTCTTCAGCCCCTACTACCCTCTCCCCAACCTGTATGTCCTTCTCTGGGGCAGAGAAGATGGTATGGTTGGGCACATCCCTGATTCCAGCATCTTCTGCTTCCCCCACCACATTCCGATCACCCACCTCATTGATTTGACTCACCGACCAAATCCTTAACCTTAGCGATAGTTTGGGAGATGGGGGTTGGATAGTATCCTCTTTCTTGGCCTACCCTTGTTCTAGGAAAAGAGGATTCCTCTGTGTGTGTGTGTGTGTGTGTGTGTGTGTGTGTGTGTGTGTGTGTGTGTGTGTGTGTGTGTACATGTACATGTATACCCTAATTCTGCTGTTTGGGAAGGAGTAGAGGAAAAACTGACTCTGCCCCCACTGTTGTTACTCCCAATGTAGTGGCCTTTGTCTCCTCCCCCAACTCTTATGTGTTGGAGAGAA